>JAHQIW010003622.1:385000-420436 GCA_019055375.1 Parelaphostrongylus tenuis
AGGAGCTTCCGATAGGAGAATTAGTAACCACTCGAAAGCTGAGACTTCGAGCTATGGCCCCACGTTGCCAGTTTTCGAAAAAGTCTTTTAGACGTTGTCACAAAGGGAGACTTCTTGCGATACAGGCGCGCATATTTCTCGCCGGACAGAGCTTTATCTTTGGCTTTGTCTGGCGAGAATATGCGCGCTTGAGACATAGATTTGTGTGGATTTCACGGCGTCATAAAAAAAGTGTTTGAAAAAACGACGACGTGTGGCTATAGCGTGAAAAATCAGCTTACGAATGCTTACTCACATTCCTGTGGGATGGTCCTATCGAACGGATGAGGACCGTCTTTCATTTGCGCCCCTCATAGTCGAATAGTGCAGAAAATCTTTATACCACTCGTTACCACGGCATACTGTGCGGATCTTACACTTCCTGACTTCGACTCGTCCCGTCGCATTCCTCTTCCACAAAATTCTTCGCCCATCTTATGTGTTGATTTGACTGTTACTGGAATAATTCCTCATCTTCCTGAATGTGAGAAAATGTTGGTGGAGAGCAGTTGCCGTGTAATCGTGGAGGTAGCCGAGCTAAGGCGTTCCGCTGATCGAATGAACGAGAGCGCTGGGAATGGGAAACGAACCACGCTCCTTGTTAATCACCTTGAATCCTGATAAACTGCATTACTGATCACTGTACTACCCCGCATCAACGTCTAGCAGAAAATAAAAGCACTGGTGCGTGTGTAATCTATTGACCAGACATATGTAAAACAGGCATAGCTGCCAGCTCGACCCCCCCCCCCCCCCCTCATGATCAGAAGAAATCCCATTCTTCCCCTAGTTGACGAATTTGAGCGGACTTGCCTGTGAAAGCTTCCTATGTGCGAGAGACGCTAATGACTCTAAGGAGTGAAGATCTGGGATGGACACTAGTGAAACTATCCAAAATTCTAGGGGAAGTGAACTGAATCAGCAGCAAACTTTCGCGAAGGAATGCAAAGTCCTCAGTGGCGGTCACACTACTTTCGCGGATTACGAATTTGAGACAATGAATCGAAATACTAGAATACGCACAATATGTGGAGATTTGATATGCTTGAAGTAGTGCTGTTCAGAAGCTTCGGTGAGAATCATTTGGATCACCATTCGACGATATTCATGTTAAAGAGAGAATTGTTTCATAGCAATAACCGCACAGCAATGAGAAGACTAAGAAATTCACAAAATATGTGAAGACGACTTAACACAATCTCATGTCATTTTTGAAAAAAATAACCGAAAATTCAAAGAAGAATTAAATAACTTGAAACACAGATCAAAACAAGAATTGAAGCTGTCATACTGGACGTCTTTGTGGAGTACACGTCTACGGTAAAAATTTCTCTTTGTATAAGTTGGAGGAGAATAATCATAGCTGAACATGGTAATGGCGTGCTGGCATGTCACGCAAAAAGAGAAGGAAATTGGTCACATTCTCACTATTAAAAGATACTTCTTTACTTTACTCTCTGTATTACTTCAGTAAGAGATTCGATCAACGATTCCCTATGCTAACATTCTTCCCGGCTGAAAGGAGACAAGGGATTCTGTCATCGCCAAAAGGGGTTCTGTTATCGCGAAAAAAGCTTTTGTCATCGCTCACTCAGAAAACTAAAAATCTCATGTTAAGGAAACTGTGATTTACTTTTTTTGAAAAATCAATGAATCCAGGAAAGCTTAACTCTGAACTACGAGTTGCTGGTCGAAAGTTTCAAAAGTTGTACAAGACGTCTTGGCTCGCGAAGAAAAAGACCGGGTTGAATCTTTGCGACAAGAAAGAGTCGCTCGAGCGCAGAATGAAACTGAGGAAAGATTCGATTGCTTCACTTGTATGACGACAATAAACGCCATTTACAGAAAATCTATATGAAGCAGCTTGCATCGATGCAGCCAAACAAGGCTTTTAAAACTTTACGGGTAAGGTTTTGAAAAAAAAGACTCGCTCAGACAAAAATTCTACCGAAAATATAGCCCCATTCGTCTTGCCCGTTCTTCCGCCTAAGTAAAAACAGCTATTAAACACTGCTTGATAAGGCAAAATTAAACAGTTCGACAGCAATGATTGAATTACCCCAAAGCACTCTAGATCAGTAACTGGCTCGCAATTAACTGTTGGATCGTCCCTGCCAAACAAAACACTGCATGATTGCCCTGACGGTGGAGAAGGCGATTGCATGAGATCTGGTACGGCATAACTAATCTCTTATGAGACAAGTGGGGACAAATACATTGGAGAGACAAGTAGGCCACTTTGCCTCAGTATCAAAAAGCTTCTAGGAAAATGTTTCAAAAGACTTCATTAGACACACATGGGGAACAAAAACTTGACAGTGAAAAATTCGATGTTAAAGTCACTGTCTTCGCCCTGACTCCAAATCATCCGAGCGTAGCACTCTTGTAGCGTTTTGAATAAACGCCAAACAACCAAAACTGAACTGCAAAGGAGAATGCCTCGTAATTACGCTTGACCTCGCACCTTACCTCAGGCTAATATTCTCGACCTTAGTCCAACATATTCTTGCCTATACAAGACTCTGAGCGACTTGTATCCAATGAGTAATTGGGAGACTGAAAAACAGGGAAGCGGTGTTTTGAAAAGGCCGTTTTCTGTGTAAATCGAAATTTATTTACGTTTTACTGCTGAGGCTATGAAAGTACTCGAGTGAGTAAATTACGGGTCAATTCGACCTTTCCAGACTCTGGCAAGGCAAAGCCGCCAAATCGGCCAGATAATTGTACTTCACTTGCTAAGTTAATTTTACTGTTAACATTATCGTGGCTTCTCGTCACAAACACTCGCAATCATTAAAATAATGTCGATGTTAGCCGATAGTTAGTTATGGGAATCACCTTGAAATTTGTAGCTGTGAAGAATGCATGTCAATGTGAGCCTATTTTGGCCCTATAAAAGGCGAAATTCCCTGAAATGTAAGCCACTGTGAAGTAAATGTTGCAATAACAATTTTGTATTCGTTTATTAACAAAACATGAACACATAGCCGGCACATATAATATCAGGAAGTTCAGTGAAGTCATACTTCAGGAAACCTTCTTATTTGAGACCAAAAGGAATAGAAAAGGCGAAAGGTTCGAATGACATGAGAAAAACATATTGCTGGAAAGAGCGTTACTATCTCGACGCACGATCTGCTACAAATCATTGAGTCGTGTCTCGATGTAGAGTGCACGTCACCTTACGATCGACATGTAGTACTTCAAGATGTATTTTTCAGTTGCATCAATGAGCCGCAACATTATCAACTAGATGAATTGCGATCCATGTTACAACTCAAATCTAGGCTGTATAATAAGGGAGCGAGGTAGCGCAGTGGTTAATGGTGCAGTGTATCAGTAAGCGAGGTGACAAGCGATGGACTGACTCAATCTCCCATCCTCAACACCCCCTCGAGCTCTCGCGAACAATCAGCTGAGCGCCTAGGAACACCTTAGCTCAGCTGCCCTCGAGATTACAAGATCGTCTGGACCAGCATTCAGTATCATAGTGTGAACAGTTGTGCCTTCCGCGGACCCATCCTGAGCGTGTATAACTGGTAAGGGTTTCCATCGCTAGCGTGGAAACAACTTTACCTTTTCTACTTCAGCGTGGGAACAGCCCCACCCTCCTTTCCTCTGCGACTACAACCTCAGCGTATCAATCACTGTCTGTCTCTCTTCTCTCTGCTAATGGACATCCGTCCAATGGAATGATGTTTCTGGTTTGATCCCCTACCACGACACTTCGCTGTAGTTTTTTTCATGTTTTCTTTTTGTTTTCACTGCAACATGCTCGAATTACTGACAGACCATATCACACCATATGTCACCTAAACACCGGATCAATGTATATAGTTTGATAAACACTGTTTTTCTTGTTATAAATTATTACATTATGCGATTACAAGTTGTAGATTGTTATATAAATGGTGATAAATATATTATACACATCGATTATACACGATGTTACAATATGATATATGGTATGATTTCGTCATGAAAAAAAGATCCTTCTCGCTGGACCAGAACTTTTCATAAAAGTGTTAGTAATCATTCGAGAGCTCAAATCGTGGGATTGATAATCAAACGAGTACTTTGTTCTCTTTCGGTAAAATCGATAAAATATGAAATCTTCTTAAATCATCCTTAAAAGTGTGAGAATAAAGTAAAATGGTATCTTACAGGCCCCGGACCCAATAACATAACCTCATTTTGGTCACTGCTTTGTCAAGGAAAGACGGCACTTATGATTGTTTATCACTACAGCGAAATCAACCACAGCAGATTTTGAAGCTATTCCTGCATCGTTGTGGTTGTTACTAAGCATAGATAAAGGATAAAGGATAAAGGATAAAACTCTCGGCGTTGATCAATCCCTGAGGGATGCGCCATGCATTCGACTTCAATTTTTAACTTCGTTTGAGGTGATTGAATGCATATCTGGCCTTTACAATGACTCGCGGAGGCCTCCCGTTGAACCAAGTCAGTGCTGCTTATGCTCCCAGACAAGTCTAAGACCTGTCTGGTACCAATTTACCGACCCCGGAGGGATGGATGACTTGGTGAGCCATGAGCGCGAGATCGAACCATTGACCTCGTGTGCGACGCAGGGCCCCTCTAACCACTGCGCCACATGCGCTCAAGCATAGATAATTGTGGATAACACTGTTTTGTAACATGTAATGAACATCACCGAACTCTACCGAGACCATTTTCATTGTAAACTAATCTTAGATGATATAAAAAGATAAAGGCTAACGCTCTCGACGTTGATCAATCCCTGAGGAATGCGACATGCGTTTGTCTTGAATTTTGAGCTTTGCTTGAGGTGTCCGGCATTTACAATGACTCGCCTTGGGCTATCGCTATTTAGTTAATGCTGCTTATCCGCTCAGACATGTCGCACCGGCCTCGCAGCGATGTATCGACCCCGGAAGGACGGATAGTTTGGTGAGTCATGACCGCTAAATCGAGCTACTGACCTTGTGTGAGACACAGGGCGCCTCTAATTGCTGTGGCCACGCGCGCCGCCCTAGGCGATACACCTCCTAGATAGAGCAATGCTACTAGGTCGGTCAAAAACCACACAGTGTGGTAGAGGTAGGGGCGACTTATAATGGAGATGAATTTTTCCATTAAACAGTACGGGGTGAAGAATGATTCATATGCCTAGACAAGAATTTTCTATAAGAGTGCTAGTAATCATTCGAATGCTTGAATCTTTGGCTAGTGCCGCACATACCCTTTCCGAAATTCCCCCTTACAATACTGTGAAATTTGAAGTAAAAGTCCATTTTACATCGGCAGCGCAAATCAGCTGTTAGTCTGCTGAAAAAACAAAATGCAAATGAACGCTTAGAGGAAATCACGTAATATCAGAGTCACATATTATATTAAAAGTTTCCTTCAAAGCTGAGGAAGAATCCCTCATCGAATGACAAAATCACACTTTACATATGGCGATACAACGCATTTCGATGCATCGATGGTGGGCAGCCGCATCGATTTTACGGTGACCGCACACCGCGTTAGCAGATTAGCCTGTGAACAGGCGCGCCAACGATGTGAAACTTGATCTAATTTTTCTTGTTACACTGCAGTGTCTTTTCTGAAAATGAGAACAACGTTGGAATCGCGGAAACGATCGAATGATCAATGATAGTCTTAAGGAAGAGCTCTGTCCTGCGAGAAATATGATCGTGTGTAGCGCAAATGTTTTCCTTTCATTGAAGCGTATTAAGAGACTTTTATAAAACGGCTAAGCACGGCAGTAGCAAGAGATTTTAACTTTCGAATGATTACTAAACTCTAAATTAATTTATTTGACCGCCTATTGCGGTGGTGTGATGTTACGATAAACCCAGTAAAAACATTTGCCTCAGGTGGGATCACAGCTGACGCATGTTTTTGCACACCACTCTACATCATCGGATTTACTAACACTCTCACGAAAAAGTTCTTGCCCACTGAGAGAGATTGATTCTTCGTTCCGTGTCGTCTAACGGAAAAGTACCAAAGATGCAAGACGATTCCTTGTCAATATATAATAACCGATGATGGCTTTTTATTCAAATAATATTTATTATTTTTAATTATAACCCAATTTTTTTGATTTTATTTTTATCATTATTTTTGATTATTTTATTTGGAATCTTGAGAAAAGCTAAGATGGACATTGTCTGTTGCAAGGAAACGATTTTTCTGTAACTATTCAGTTACAAGTGGACAAATAAAGAGCCAATCTCATTCGTTGGATAGCAACTCTCATAGGACTGTTAGTATCACTCGAAAACTGAGAGTTCAGCTACATCTCCAAGTCACTGTTTTTTGAATTGACATTTTCAAGACGTTGCTACAGGAGGAGATTTCTTGCGTTGCAGATGTGCATATTTCTCACAGACAGATTTCTTTCTTTGGTGTGTTAGTAATCATTCGATAGCGTGATCGTTTCTGATTCGGACGTCATGCTTATATCCTCAAAAAACCGTTTTCTCTGAATCTCAGCGTTCAAAATAAGCTGAACTGCCATCTGCTGTCGAGGGCGTCTCCGACCTAATGACGTGTGGCTGGCTGAAGCAGCCACGTTCGAATTATGAAATGGCCGTCGAAATTTCGAGCATGTGAACGCATAGAAAATATAGCATCAGCAGTCACGTTGCCGCCTCATGCACTCGCAGGTGAACAGGCCAAAGAAGCTCTTATCCGCCGATGGCAATTCAACTTATTTTACTTACTGCTTTCCAGAGAAACTACCTTTTCAGGATATAAGCATAGTGTTGGAAACAGATTCGTCTACGCTATCGAAAGATAACTAGTAGTCCAAAGAAAAAGCTCTATCCGGCGAGAAACATGCGCGTCTGCAACGCAAGAAGTCTCCTCATATAACAATGTCAAAAAAAGACTTTTACGAAAACCCACGACGTGAGGCTGTAGCGTAAAGTCTCAGCTTTTGATTAACTAATAAAACTCCTTAAAAAAGTCCCTCTTCAGCGAACTAAACCGGCTTTTGATTTGTGCCCTTATAACACAATAGTACCAAAAATACTTCAGCACTTTAACAGACAAAGTCCGGCTTGGTTATCCTCATCATTCCAAGTATAAGTGTTTGATCAATATTGTACGACGTTTATGGAAAAGACGAAAGGTGCAGAATGTAGTGTATTCTTCATGATCGTCGTACTACACTCGCTGAGAGTCTTGAGGATGACCAAGCTGGGCGTTCGCTATTGATGCCGGGGAGTGCTGGGGGGATCAATGCCGCATCGAAGCGCACGGAAGATCACTAGCTAGTTGGCCACAAGCCTTTGAAAGCATGCTTAAAGAAAGATAGCAGCATCAAGCTACTGAATTGCTCGGCCACTGCGAGCCACTGTCAGATATGTATACATTAACTACAGGCCATGCTAAATGAAGAGAAATGCATGAGCACAACCTTTAGAGATTGTTTAACATCGAAAGCTTGATCCATTATCTACCACAAATAACGTTTAGAAACAGTCGGTCATAGTCGACAGCAATTCGCCGTCTCCAAAAAATCTCGTCCAAGTTCCATCTTTACCACAAGCTTCTAAGCAAGACATTGAAGTATAACGTATATGCTCCGTGCGTAAGCGCAACATTGACCTGTTTCGCCTCGGCATAGATAAGTAGTATTTACAGCGTACAGGTCAGTATCTCGGTACGAGTGATATACTAGTCATTCTCAGTATTACGGAGTTCCAGAGTTTTGCACCACTATGTATAGAAATGTAGCATTACGCGAATGCATATCAGCGTAGGGGAGCGGAATGCATGAAAGGTGTCCTATACACTCATTAGCTTACATGAAATATCCTCTGAAAGATGCTCATTGACCGTAAATCTGACTATGGATACCGAACCAATAATTCATTCTAAGCGCTCCTATGAACCATGATATGTATGGAACGTGTAGATGTAAAAAAGTACTGAACCAAACACTACATGTGCATTCACGACCATCTAACTGTTGACAGCAAATATTGTTTGTTTTCTCTTTACCCTAATTGCATTATTCCACACTATATGATGTACAATTTCAACAACTTTTTCATTGAATTCGATTCACTCGTCAACGTCCACGAAAGATTCTGGATTTGAGGTGTTTGTTCGGAGGCTGTTTGAGACTTGGTCTTCCTCAAGGATGCCGTCTAGCCATAGATGAACATTTTCTTTCTGAAGTTCCGTAATACTGTGACAAGCGTTTCCATCCCTTCGCCAACTGTGATGGGTCAGCGTAAGGCCTTTCCCACTAGTCTAGTAGATATTTCACAGCCCTAATAAAATGAAGAGATGATTCACTCGAACGCTAAACCAGATTAGACTGATAATACAACGTGCAATACTTCTAACCATTGCCCTGACAGCGATCACAACTCCAGACAAAGGCCAAAAACATTGAAATTTATCTCTTAATTTCATACAAGCTTCAGTAGCTAATGATACGTGACGACGCTAATGTTGTGATAGGTTCGCGATGACTTCTATGGAGGCCACACAGGCCACAATGTCACGCAATTGGGAAGCCGAGCCAGGGTCTTAACGACTTGATTCGGTCTTTCTCTGCATTTTAGAAGAATTCCTTCGATTTTTTATTTCATGCTCCGTGCTATCCCCTACCCTCATGCTTTTTTGCGCAGAAGCACCTGTTGTGCGCGAAAAAAGCCCTCGCCCGCTATGCCACCGTGTTGCTTTCAATATTCAATTAAGTTTTATAAATTTTGAGAGTAAAATCGAGTGTACACCTCGAGAATTTCACGCTCTCTCTTTTCAAATAAGATCCGAAAATCATCGCAGCTATTGAAAATTAGAACGTAGCAAAACCTCTAAAGCTCTCGGCGTTGATCAATTCCTGAGGATGGCACCGCCTTTGCCCCATCTGGCATCGTTTGACGTAATTTAATTCATATCGACCTTTACAGTGATTCGCGATGGCCTACCAATATACGGTGTCGGTGCTGCTATCCTCCAAATTGATCTGTTACCAATTCACCGACCCCATTGAATGGAAAGATTGACCACTCTTGACACAGGATCGAATCATCGATCATCGATTATTTACCAAGTGTGAATAGCAGAGCACCTTAAACACTGCACCGTACGCGTGACTGTAGAATAACGAACAACAAGATCTTGCGTACTGCGTGCGATGCCAACTCATAGAGGGTCACATGCCTCTTTTAGTGATTCTTCAATAGCTGCACACACTCTTCAAAGTACCAATTTTGTCGAAAATGAGTAATTGAGTGATAAATTTACCTCTAGAATACCTGCGATTTAAATGCACTGGTAAAATTGCCAAATGACTGCAAGGGTATAGGAAGTTCATTTGTGCACTTGAATAAACCATGAGAAAGAAAATGACTCCTTGCAAGGTTTTGCCGGCCACTGAACCCCATTTTATGACAACCGCTGAGGACTTGATATCGCCAATTTGTTGAAGAAAAATAAATCACCGGACTGCAAAAGAGGCAGATGATTCAAATGTAGAGATTTGTGTGTTGTATGAACGTGGTAAAAAATCCAATGAATAAGGCTCTACATTTGTTCCCGTGATATTCTATCTAAACGCAGTGTAGTGAGACATAACCGCGATATGCACAACCCTGAGTGGAGCAGTGGATAGCACTGCAGAGTAATAAGAACCACGGTGATTAGCAAAGCGGTGGTTTGACCCCTCAACGAGCTTCGGAATCAATTAACTAAGCACTCGCGAGCGCCTCAACTCAGCTATATTCGAGATCGGAAGACGACTCACTCTACCATCATGTCCATAATACCATAAAAAAATCAAAGCAACGCGTGAAATGCCTGAAAACTTTGGTGAGAGACGAATATGAAGATACGAATCGGTTACAAGAAGTCGTGAAATTTGCACATTAAATTCTAATGACATGTCGTTTCTATAAACAGTAAATAAACAATATCGCTCACTAGTTCGAGATTCTCTGCGATACTCACGCTGTCGATCACTCAATGGTCGATGTTTCGATCCCGCTCCAAGGCTTTCTGGTCATCCATTCCTCCAAGGTCCGTGAATTGGCACCGGATATGTCTGGAGTATAGTACGAATGATGTGATCCATCGTATGCCACTGCGAGACATTAAAAAGGCAACAGATGCACTCAAGCACCTCAGATGATGATATTGGGATGCAAGAAACTTTCCAGACTATCTCCTTTTTAATAATAATTTGAAATTCATTTATTCGATCGCCTCTTGCGGTGGTATAGACTTGTAATGTATCCAACAATGTGGAGTGCTGGGCAAAAACATCTGCGTCAGCCGCGATTCGAACCCAGATCTTACCCTTTCCGGGAGAGTGTACTGGACCGTTGCACTACCGACGCTTGTTTTGCATAGCGTTTTTTTTTGCGCTACAACGCGTTATCGGAAAGGGTGAAGTCTGGGTTCGAATCTCGGCTGGATGTTTTTGTTGTTTGTGCAGATGTTTTTGCACACCACTCCACATTATTGGGTATATCTCGATTTGTTGCTGTTTTGATGCATTTGAGCTCTTGTTTTTACGGTTGTTTAGAGCAGCTTCATGTGGTCATTTTGATATACAACACTTAAACATTCTTTTCATGATGGAACTTTTTCTCGAGCAAAAACGTCTGTTGTTTCTACATTAGTATCGTTTGGGTTCGAGTATTGCTTTGGCACGCAACGATACTTCTGAAGCATCAACAATCGTTTTTGCTCTCGAGAAAGTCATATCTCAAAAACAAACAAAAGGACAAAAGACTTGTAAGCGTTGAGTGCGGGATCGAACCATTAACCACATGTGTGTCGCAGGGCATTTCTATCCACTGCGCCACACTGGCCCATTGTCATTCAACTCTATCACTTCATTTAAACTGAAACCTAGAGTCATCATTCAACAAGTCAAGTGTACCCTCAGCGACAAGAAGAACTATGACTGATTTCAGTGCCTTCAAACAATCAATTATCGAGATGAGTTCGCCGAATATGTCTGAGTGTTTTCGCTCTGATTACGATAGGATTAAATCACGTTGATTGCTCCCTTCAACGATCGCGATAATTCATGAGTTTTGTCGGACAATAGAGGTAACTTACAACATGTTTCTATAAAAATCAAAGTGACAAACATTTAACCGTTTGAGCACCAGCGTTGATAGGCAGGCGAAGTCGCTTTCGCACCAGTCAGTCAGAAGCCATATGCATGTCTGTGCACGCATGTTTAGCAGTCTGCCTGCTTTACCACAAGACGCTACGCAACCATTGTAGTACGTTGGTGAGATTTGACGCCGGGCAGTGAGCATCAAAGAGGCCCTTATGCTCCCAGAGAATTGATAACTTTCAACGTGCAATCAGTAACCATCAACACGAAGGCATATTTTTCCATTTCTTTTCTCAATTATTTAAAGGTTAGACTTCTTCATGAGGGCCATGACCGAGTAGCTAGTGATGCTCGGAGCAACTCTAAGTGAAATTGACCTCGCAGCCTCTCAACACTCTTCGGAAATCAACAACACGCGGCCTGAGAAACATTCCAGCATGGCTATTCTCGAGATTGCAAGACGACGTGCTCGACAAGTATTCCACGACGTTCGCAGAGAACATGAAACTCAAAGAATCCAGGAGGCGAATCGAATGGTAGAAGTAATGAGATTTACGTAAGAGAAAAATATAACACGGGTCAAAGGATATAAAATAGTGTCACTTAGTTTGACAGTAATTTAACAAATTCGTCTAGCATTACCAAAAAAAGGAGATCTCAACGATAGCAGTACGCTGGATAAAGGCAATAAGAGTCCTCAAGGCTGCACTAATGTCAGAGAAGAATTAACAAGTTCATGAAGCCTTTGGTGACGAGGATTTTTTTGCTTTTTACTCAGACTTTAGCAGTCATGCGACAATCTATATGTTGGCATGCTATTTTGATTAACTTGAGCACATCAGAGATATGACATCAACCAATCTACTACTAAATCTTTGTAAGAAAAGGTCGCCAGGAGAGTAATCTACGTCTCTGGAAGACTTCATGTGCAAAGAACCGCAGACATTTGAAACATATTTGCCTTGATCCATAAGGCCTGTAATTACACTTTCATAACGCTGATCCCAACAATTCTAACATTTGATTCGTTTCCTCTCATACACTGGCTCTAGATTTTCGAAAAGTCTGCGTGCTACTCGACAGCACCATGAGAAAACGTCTCCTTCGTGAAGACCGCAGAATACTAGCCATTTTAGTCATTGTGGCAACCACCGGAATAACCAGGCCGGACGTTCCCATGTGATTGCACAAGAGTTCCGGATGATGTTGTCAAATCACTACATTGACACACTGCTTCTCGATAGCGTGTATCACTAACCATTCATCTAAAGACTACCCACTATAACACAAGACATAGCCTCGCAACCATTTAGTAAATGGTAATCATCCTATCACTACCGTCCCAATTTACCACTCCCTCATCTCACACGTTCTCTCACAAAAACGACTCTTTTCAGGAGCCCTAAATACACTGCGCAAGGTAATGCGCCAATTCAAACAGCTATTTTCAGCCAACGTTCAGAAATCTTTGATTATCATTGTTCGTGTATTTTCTGAAAATGATCATGATACTGGCTGCTATTGTATACTGCATATGTGCATATCATTACATTCAGAAGCATTCTTCTAAATCCGAGGCGAGAGGCGGCCGGCGAAATGAGGATGGGTGGAGGCGATACGAAATACAAAGTGAAGATTCGGCAAGACAAGTCGCATGCGTATGAGAAGAGAGTGGAAAACAAGTGCGCTGCACTTTTTCTGGGATATATAATCATTGACATTGAGGATATTTTCAAACTGCTCATAGAAAATACTTCCTATATTCAAACTTTTCCATATTATTTCAGGTCTTGCGAAGGCTTGCAGAAGTGCAGAGGCCAAAATAAACACCTTGGGGACGGAGCTCAACTCCTTCAGAAAGGACTCACGCGCAGCACCTCGAAGGCCATCATTATTTCTCGAGAGGGTTCACCGTCGTTTGCTTTTTTATTATTTACTCTAACTAGAATTACCGTCTGAACTTAACAACTATGTGGGCAACCTCGCGTGTGTCCCTATTTCAGTTACATCTGATAATAAGAAGAGTGATCAAATAAGATCGAGCGATAAGCGCCTTCGAGACGAAGGATTCTAGCGACACCTAGCGAATGGAGCTTTGTTGCGATCGACGCGAGATCACCATTTCCATTCGAAACAGTCTCCCCAAATCCTCCCCTAGTATGAAATAAATATTTCCATAAATTACTGGCCTTTCTGTCATAAAAAACTGATTTATGCGTCATTGCGCGAATGAAAACAACTAGAAAATTGAGGAAAACAGGCGTCTCTAAAACATTATATATCAACTAGAACAAGAAAGGGCATCGGCAGATGTCCGACGTTAGCACTGTGCTTTTATAATTCCACTACTACAGTAATCAAAAGCAGTCAAATCAAAAGCAAAGTTCGTTAAAATATGTGAGATATCATACCGACGTGCAAGCCAAACCGTATAACCAAAGCGGCGAAAGTCAGATGATTTTTGACACATACCAGTACCACAGACGTGAATTCCAGATCTGAACCTGAAAAATCTCTCAACCCGAATAAGCTCCATGTGAATGAACACGCGAATATAGTTACTTCTATCGGTGACCAAATGAATGAGAAACGAGAACTCCGAGAAGATCAGTGAGTACCCCAGCATCTTGTATCACTACGAATTGCAAGAAAGGAATAGCTAAACGCAAATGTCTTCAGACCATTTACCAACTATTTGAAATTTTAGATCGGGATTCGCCAAAAATCTTGGAGAATTTGACCTAATTCCGAATGAGAGAAGAATCTTGGAATAACACCTCCAAGAGCTCAAGAAACGGAAACCTATCGAAATGCTTCGTACTGTGAAAAGATCAGCATCATCATGTTCACCTTATTTGTACTGGTTGAAAAACCACCTGAAGTTAGAGAAATGTCGTTGTTAGAGATTTCTAGTCACAAGGACTGTTCAAAACGGAACAATCGGATGGTAAAATAAGGAATAGTCTGCAGTCATAATTGACAAAAGTGTACATGAAAAAAACTCTTGGTACTTCAACAAATCACGGGCAAGCTTGGTTATCTTCAAGATTACAAAGACATGTGCTCGACCAGTATTCTACAAGGCTCATGAAGATGACGATAAAACGAACTAAGCACTAGAATTAATGGGATTTAGGCACATCTGAAAAAAACTGGTCAATAAAGTGGACATAGAAGGTGTCTTCTTTATGAACGTCGTAGAATACTGGTTAATCACTTCTTGCAGTCTGGAGGATAAGAAAGCCGAGGCGTTCGTAATTGAATGCCGGATAGGGTTCAGGGAGCGATTAAACCTGCGTCGAACTGCGCCGTGCATCACCAGCCACTTGCACGGAAGCCCCTGAAGGCGTATCTAACACTATAAAAAGAGTGTGAAGAAGGACCCAATTTCGAATCTTCAAGAACCATCGTCGATAGGCAAATGGCGCCAACCGTCGATTGCGCGGCAGTCGCAGGCAGGCGGCATCTGCATGTCAGTGCATACATGGCTGGCTGATTACCTGTCTTCCCGCGAGACCGACGTCGCCACTACAATAACTCAGTGAGAGCTGATTCGCGCGGTTCGGTACGAAACGTACCGTATGGCCCTTTAAGGCTCAAAGAAACAGCGGTATTTATTTAGCGAGCTTTCAACAATTAAGTTACTAAGCATCCCTGGTCAGCCAGGGCCACAACTAGAGGGCAATTTGAAGGAAAAGCTCCATTGTGATTTTTTATACAAGTCATACTGGGAACCCTGTCGGTCTTAAAATATCGCGTAACTCAAATCGCGCAACAAACATGATAATCGAACTACATTCAGTCTCGGAATCAAAATATCCCTCGCGCGTTATGTTGACGTACCTTTTCCAAATTCTAGGAGTTGAATGGAGGCCTATCACTCCATTCTCAAAAGGAATCAAAGAATTTGGCTACGTTGTGAAACACCCTAGAGGGTCAAGAGCACAGTGGTTAGTGATGTGGTGTATCATGAGGGATGGTAATAAGCAGGGCCCGGTTCAATCCAATATTTAAACACTCCTTTACAATCAATCAATCGAGCGTCTCAGTTCGCTTACTTCCAAAAGTCCAAGAAAATCATCTCAACCGACTTTCGACGAGGTTCATGAAGAAGACGGAGTTCTCTATTAGCAGCAGAAGCAAAATATGAAAGGCTCTAAAGACCTTTGTGGAGAAAAATGCGTGCGAGCAAACAAATGGTACGCGAAAGGGCTGAAATCTGTTCAGTAAATTGAGATGACAAATGGTGTAGATAAACAAATAGTGTTACAGAAGATATTCCTTATTTTTATTCATGAAAATAAGAGCAAGTGTGGCGCTTTGGCTAAAGGTGCTCTGCAACAGACAAGTGCGCGATCAATCGAATGTCAGCGGTTCAATCCCGTATTTGAGGCTTATCAAATTTTTCATCTCTCCTGATCCAGCAGATAGTAAAGGAAGAGAGCAGCACTGACTTGTTACATCGATAGGCCACCTGAGTCATTGTAGGCGCCAGATACGCTTTCGATGACAGCAAACGATACCCGATGAAGACGACTTCATGGCATATCCCTCAGGTATTGATCAATGTCAAGAGTTCTATCCCCATTTACAGAGTAACTTGAAGGGAAAGATAGATTTTGATCGTCTGTTTCAGTCATATTAGAGAATTAATCTTGAAGGCTTTGCGCATACTCAAATCTCTTAGTTAGAAGATGAAAATGAGACGAAGTCCTCGAGACGTCGATTAATCCCTGAGATATGCGCCGTGCACTCATCTTCATGTGGTATCGCTTGAGGTGAAATTCGCAACGAAATGACAATCAAACTATAATAAACTAACAATGAGAACAACTCTTTACTCGATTTGTTAAGGTAACATTCTACTATGTGCTGGATGGCGGTTGATTACTTTATAGCATAACTATTTCACATTGGCAATAGTGTTTATGGTTTGTTCACGAAGTAATTCGCTCAGCTTCTGGAGGGGAGAGCGCAGTGGCTAATGACGTTACGATGGTTCTATCTCCTCTCACACTCCTTTGCAATCAATGAAAAAACGTCTTATGGAATGACTTACCTCGGCCATCTCTAAAATTGCATGGGATATCGTCTCGAGCAGTGTTCAAGATACTCACCAGGAGATAGAGTTGTCAAGTAGCAGCCGAAGCAACACGCAAAACCCTCGGAGATCTTTGCGGAGGATCACTGAATGGAGAGATTTAAATGCACAAGCACTCGAATCCATACAGTGAATTCTGATAAAAAATTGTTCAAATTCAAAAATATTATGGACGCTCTCAGCGTTGACTGATTATTAAGTGATGCGCCATGTCCGCTTTCATTCAGCTTTGTTTGAGGTGATCAAATACTTAACTGACTTTTACAGTCACTCGCGGTGATCTACCAGTGTGTCAAGTTCATGCTGCTCGTTTCCCAGACAAGTTTCTGAGTATGGTATGCAAACAATGGACCTAATGCAGGAGTTGAACTTGCGTTTCACTCATACTCGAAGATACGTGTTACCATTACACCACCGGAAAGACTGCTTTACTACCACTTTCTCTTAGATATAACCTATCGCGGCAGTCTACAACCAAACGTACCCAGATTTGGCTAGGTATATACATGCATAAAAATCCTGGCCATGGTGACAGCTAATCAAAAATGTGATCTATTTGAATTACTTTTTTCTCTTTTAAGCATTGTCTAAGAGTGTTGAACGATATGCAAAACATCAGACCTTGGTCGGAAGTTGAACCGGCGTTTCAATCCTCCCAAAGGACGTGTGCGACCGTTACAGCACCGAGGCTACTTTTTCGCTACTACTTCTTCTTCGATATTTCAATCGCAGTTGCCAATAACCAGTTTATGACGAGGATTCAAGTAAGCACAAAGCGGCATCATACCTAGATGAGCTGACAGCTATTGGTTGTGCATGATCTGCAGAAACCCCTCAGACACTAATTCGATTAGATGCAGAGCGTGGGAAACATAGTCGTATCACTAATACTACAGGATTCTAAGATAGCTTTTCTCGACAATATGTGCATTTTTCAACTCACTGAAACGTACGCTATAAAGATATCACTAATAGTTTAGAAAATAAGGTTCTTGTACGTTAGACGGCGACAAATTTAAAACCGATCCGAATCGCTGCACAAGAACTTTCATAAAAGTTTTAATAATCACTCCACAGCTTAAATCTCTGGCTAGACGCATACGAGGCCAATTTTCGAAGACACTCTTGCAACTCTGTAAAATTCAATTTAGCTTGTGTTCACATCGGCAGCACAAATCTACTGTTATATCGCTGGAAGAACAAAAAGCATATGCACGGATAAAGGTGATTTTGCAGTATTAGAGTCATACGTTTTATCTATAGTCGCTTTCAAAGCGGAGAAACAATTCCTAACTGAATAACAGAAATCGCATTTCACATGTGAGTCGCCGAAGCGCCGTCGATCAAAAGTCATGGTGAAATCGCGACATCTAAACTACGTCTCGGCTCCTTTTCAGTAGATAAGACAAAAAAAAAAACACATGCTCGCGTATATGAGCCATTTACTTGCTGCAGTGATGATAGACAATTTTTTCAGAAGATAAGCCCAGCGTGAATTCGTAAAATTTCACACTATTGAATGATTATTAATAGTTCAAAGAAAGATCTCAGCCTTGCGAGAAAAACGGGGTTGTGAAATGTATTTTTTAGTTTCACTGTCAATAAAAGGATTTCTTATCGAAAAATGGCTACGCACGGCTCTTGGCAGGGACTTAAGCTATCGAATAAATACTAACACTCATATGAAAAGTTCTTGCCCAGTAAATAAGATCGCCTTATAAATTGTCGCCGTCTAACATATAAACACCGAAAAAGGATTTGTTCAGCGAAATTTATGAAGATATGCTTCACGCGCTGCGGTTTTTATAATTATTACAATCCTATTTCGCTGAACAAAGCTCTTTTTTAACTATTGGCAATTTTTAAATATCGTAAATTCCGATGAGATCAAAAATGTGCTTGTTTTAAAAAAAAAACCTTCTCACAACGTCACAGCATTCATGACAACGATATCATTCCTATGCGAAGCGCTTGACGGAACCACAACTATCAACAAGGGCCCTTCTTTACTCTATTACTCTTAAGCAGTGGTCTAATGTTATAAATTTACATCAAAAACGTTGAGTGATAGTGTGCAAAAATCCGGCCCAGGTGGAAGTTGAACACGCGGCTCACTCATATCAAAGGACGTGTGTTACCACTACAACACCGAGGCCGCCTCTTTGCTACCACTCTTCTTCGATTTATCCTATTGTAGCTGTCAGCAGTGAATTTCTACCAAATTCTGTCAAATAAGCACATATCGGCATCAAACCCAACAACTGGAAACATACCTCCAACTAGTAGCGCATCTATATTAGCACTGCTATGATTTCAATGTCTTCATCCAACACCACGTTAGCCCTTTCGCAACCCTTGGACCCACGGCAACTGCATCTCTAGCTGGTAACTCTGGACGGTCAAATCCACGCAGACTGCAGCTTCTCACAATAGCACACGGGGATAAGAGATGAAGAAGGGATGAAGCAAACCGTTTAGAGTTGCTAGTCATAAATGCAGAGGCCGTGAATACATGGCTCCAAAGGGGTTAGGGCGTTTGCTGACCGGAAAGTGTTGGGGAGGCTGAAATGGTTTCGCACCGAGCTTCACTAACCACTCGGTCTCAGTCCCCCACCTTTGCAAAACGTCAAACAACGAGGCAAGGAGTTGATGAAAGCAATATATTTCTCATAAAAGAACAGCAAGGTTACCACCGTAGAAAAATTCTGAATAGTAGAAATCGACCAACACTTGAAAGGAGAATTGTCGGTGTGATACGACGATTTGATAATCTAAATAATAAATATGAGGCCGATTGACGGCTGCTAAAGGGAAACATCCCATCCTAAAACTACTAAAATCTCCAACTATGTAAAATCCAACGAAAAATAAACACCAATCAGCGAGATTTTCGAGACGAAATGAAGAATTTGACCTAATAATCAATAAACAAAGCTTACAAAATGACTACATTACGACTTATGAGGTTATAAGCTAACTAGAAACAAATGAAACAAAGATCTCTAACTAAAGAATCAATAGAGGCTACCGATCTCCGCACTGATCAATCCCTGAAGAATGCACCATGGATTCAACTCCGCCTGGCATCGTTTATGGTAAATAAATGCATATACGTCCCCTACAATGACTCGCGATGGTCTACCGATATGCAAAGTCAATGCTGCTATCCTTCCAAACAAATCCGCTAGCAATTCACCGCCTCCCGAGGGGAATGAAAAGGTTGGTAAACTTTGACGCGGGATCGAACCACCATCGACTATCGATTATCAGCCATGTGTGAATCGCAGAGCACCTCTAGCCACTGCATCACACGCGTGACTATAGATTAACGAACAACAAGATGGCCTTGCACAATGCGTTCGATGCCAGTTCGTAGAGTATTACAGGCCTCTTTGTATGCGTCTTCAGTAGCTAGACACACTCTTCAAACTACCAGTCTCTTGCCGAAAATTAATAATCAAGTGATAGCTTATTATGACATGGATTCAAGTGCACTGGTGAAATCATCAAACGACTGCAAGAGTATAGAAAATTTTTTCGTGCATTAAAATAAGCCATCAGTAAGAGAATGAACTCTCGCAAGGTTATGCCGGCCACTGTGCCACATTTAAAGCGACAACCTTAGAGGACTTGTCGCCAGTTTGATGAACGAAAATAATTCACGGTGCTATAAAAGAAGCAAATGATCCGAAGGTAGAGATCTGTATGTTATATGAACGCGGTAAAAGACTCAATGAATGAGGCCTAAATTGATTCTCGAGGTACCTTACATAAGCGTAGTGTAGTGAGATATAACAGAGAAGATATGCACAACAGCTAGGTGGAGTAGTGAATAGTACTGCAGAGTAACAAGTTGCACGGTGATTAGCAAGGCGCTGGTTCGACCTCTCAACCAGAATCCGGTGCAATCGATCAACTAGACACCTAGTAGCGCCTCAACTCGGCTACTTTGAAGATCGGAAAAAGACTCGCTCAACCGCCATTCCTATGATGCCATAAAGAAAACGAAACAATTCGCGAAATGTTTACATTATAAATGCACAGGAGAGCTCAGAAGTGCAAGATTCTCTGCGATACAGACGTGGTGGACCTATCAATGGTCCATGGTTCGATCTCGCTGCAAAGCTCAGCAAGTCTTCCATTCTTGCGGGGTCGGTGAATTGGTACCGGACTTGTCTGGGAGTATAGCAGCACTGATCTGATACACTGCTAGGCCACCGTGAGTCACTTTTATGGGCCAGATATGCCCTCATCACTACCTCAGATATTGATATTGGAATGGCAAGAAATTTTCCAGATCATTTCGTTTTTCTTGATTATTTTTGATACGCTTAAGTTTTTCTTTTTACTATCGGTTAGAGGAGATTCTTGTGGTTATTCTGATATATAACAAATTCAAATTTGCTTTATAATGAAAGTGTGCAGAGAACAGAACGATTGTCGATGCTACACGAGTATCGTTTGGGTTGACGTGCTGCTTTGGTACGCAACGATATTTGTGTAGCTTCGACAATCGTTTTTGCGTTCGGTGCAAATTCATCTTAGAAACCAAATGTAAAAATGTTATATATCGAAATACCACAAGAATTTGCTCTAAACGAAAGCGGGAATAATTACGTAAATGCATGGAAAATAATTAATAAAAACAGAAAAGTCTAGGCAGATTCTTGCTCACCCAATAGATAAAAACGACTATATTTCCTTTTTCTGTGTATACTGCAGTGAGATAGAACCCGGAATGAACAACACCTACAACATGATTTCCGCATTTGGTCGCAGTTTGTTCTGCCACTTCACGTTCGACGTCACTCGGTGTTGAACTCCCTTCTACGAAAGATGACTAAGCGACTGGGTAACAGATACTCAGCTGCACATGAATTCGTTTCGGTTGTCGTCGAGATAGTGAGAGAAATGAATGACGTCTGCCAAGAAGTTCATCTCTCTAAATAGGAAAATCCTGTGATATCATAATGTCTCACCTGGCAGTCTCAAGCAATCACTCTCCCGTTTTTCGCCACGATATCGATCGCTCGGCTGCGCTGCTTCTGCATCTCTAAATCCATTTCGGATAGTTGAGAATTCCGAAATAAACATATTCGTATAGGAGAAAAAGGTCATATGTCGTCTATTTCCTACTTTAATAGTTCACTCCTCTTCTCATGTCAATCCCACGCTGCTCTTCCTTTCGTTCCAACTTGAAAATTCTCCCGCGAAGGTTGGGAGAAGCCCCTCACACTAAATCCAAACGTTCAGTGCTTATAGGAATTCGTGGACTAGAATTTCGAGTAGCTTGAGAACAAAAAAATAATGGCATGCAGATATGCTGAATATAGTATGAACATCAAAAGCCAATATAAAAACTTGATTTTATCAAAGAAAAAAACTAACAAACATAGCAATCAATACAAAGAGGTCTGAACGACGGCTGAAAATAGCCGTTTGTATTGGCACATTACCCTGCGTATGTGCGTGATGGTCCTGCAACCAGTAGTAAGCAATGAGTAGGGGAGAACATCAATTCTAGGCCACGGTACATGCTTGGAAGGAGGTGCCACCGACTACTGGTCACGTACCGTCGAGTGGTTAGTGATGCACGCTACTGGGTAGTATTGTGCTGGTTCGAGGCCCGCGCCCACCACTCTCGTGCAATCACTCTCAGGGCTTTAGCCTATTCATCGCTCCAGGAATACGGAGCGATGTGCCCGACCGCTATTTAACGACTTCATAATAGAACTAGCTCTCCAAGCAGAAACAGAAACAGCACACCAGATGTTCTGTGATCTCTGGCTCTCTGTACTCGAGCAGTCTCAATGGATTGCTAGAAGCGCCTGGGATACGCGCAATAAAATGCGCTAACGAGTCATATAA
This sequence comes from Parelaphostrongylus tenuis, assembly GCA_019055375.1. Taxonomy (NCBI): domain Eukaryota; kingdom Metazoa; phylum Nematoda; class Chromadorea; order Rhabditida; family Metastrongylidae; genus Parelaphostrongylus; species Parelaphostrongylus tenuis. The sequence continues at coordinate 407,092 of JAHQIW010003622.1, forward strand.
GTCCAAACTAATAAGCTTTTGCGATTATTTTTAGGACATAGCTGGAACAATGCCAATTGTTCGTGAAGAGGTGTCAATGATGAGATATCTGTTGAGATCAAGCGGCGATCTTGATAAGAATCAACCAATATATCCTCCCCTCGCCAATTTTGAGCAATCCATCGGGAAAATTATTGGAAAACTCATGAAAACTTCTACGGCCGCTGGGTAGCTAGTAATTAGCTACATCAGTGAAACAGATCAAATGGCACTCCTAAGTAGCAATTTTTGCCTAAAATTGAAAAAAGGCTTCCGATTCTTCATTGTGGATTCGTGTTTTAGAGTTTTCATTGCTCAAAAGTTATTGGAGGAGAAGTGCATGATTTGAATCCAAGATTTGGCCAAAATGACGCGGCGAGAGGACCTGTAATTAAACATAAGGCATCGCATCCACACAGCTTTCCGTGCGTTGTGTGAACTTGCTCGGAAATATGCAAAATCTCGTCCAAGACTGGTCGTTGATAAGGTGAAGGGCTAACATTTCTGAGCCCATTTCTATTATGGAGAATGAATAATTAGGCTGTTTTTGGTTTCAGACGTCACGTCATCATATGATGGAAAACTTCCTCCACTGAGAACTCTGGGAGTCGCTGGAACGGTCGTCTGTAAGAATAATTTCGATACTGTTTCCACAAATTTGGTTCCTACTATTGAGCGAAATTTCACGATAGAAGGTAGAAACTTACACTAGCAAACAGTATAATATGTAAATACTCGCGGTTTTAAAAATAACGCTTTTTACTCGAGGAGCAAAGGCACGAAATCCCAGTGATCTGTCATTCCTGTTTTTTTTTAAACAATTTGTGAGTTTGTCTTGCTACATCTTGGTGTCTTCCTCCGTTCTATTCATCCATTTCTTTTATTTTTCTATGTTATGAATCTTTAGATTATATATGCTTGAATTAGTTTAATATTTCATATCTCAAATCGTCGTGACAAGGCAGCTGCCTATAGTGCTTCAGTATAAAGCTTTATTTATACATATATACAAATAATATATATATATATATATAAAGTTTTTCCATGGTAGTTTATCCTGCTGTATATATATATATATATATATATATATATATATGTATGTATATATGACATCTTTGAGTGGAGTCAGTTTAGTGAAGCTAGTAACGTTTATTGCTTACTCCAAAGGATACGTATGAGGTTTAACAAGACCCATATACCATTTAGTGCTGCCAACTATGATTGCCTTTTATGATGGCGAAAATTCTTCTAGGAAAGACAACTGGAGTAAAGGATGAAAAGAGTGTGAAAATTAATCAGCTGCATAATTTTGCTATGAGATGCGTATCAGCTTTGCTAGATATCCTCGAATGCTCGTCATATGCAGAACTGAATGCCAATTCATCATCGTGCATTGAAATATGACCACTGGGGTTAGTCCTTTGTTTATGTTGTCCTCATTGCATTTATTACTTGCAGTTTATTGTAAAAACATCCAGATAACATGTCTCATCTCTCAATGTTTTCAGAGTGCTACTGCTTGTGTTGTTCCGATCTTATAACGGGTATTGATGCCATAATTTGTGGCTACAAAATTTGATCGGTATCACCAACACGTGTCATACTTTATTTTCTTTTTTTCTTTCACCATGTAATGATGTTGTCGTTATTTCCTGAAGCATGTACAGATCTATGATGTTTTCGCATTCTCACCACAGACCACGAATTTGCATGTTTGAAGAAATTGATAAGCATTGATGATATTGATGGCCTTTCTTTAGTCTATTATGTTGATGTATTTCAGTTTCTTAATGCCATTTGCACCAATGTAGATGGTACACTTCTGGGATAGATATGCTGAAGTGATTATGTGAATACGGTGTTGTTTCTGAAATATTTCTCAGGATATTTAATAAAGGGGAAGTGCTTAATAGTGGTTACAAGTCTTTTGTAGTACACATATGATTCTTGGTTCAATCATAAATCTTTGCCAAGTTAAATTTCCCATTACTATAGGGTCAAGAAATTGCCATCAGAATTGATTCGAATAATCAATTATATTTTTCTGCTTTTTAAGCAATTCCTAGAGCTTATTTGAATTGCTCTTTTATTTACATCATACTGGACTAAGAGGTATAAAATCACCTGAACAGTGCTCTATCACTGCTTCTACCATGATGGATCAGCCGGTTCTTTCCATAGACGCAGCTTTGTATCGACTAAAAAATACTGTTCAGATGATCGAAAAGGTTGTCAAAAAGCAGAGTTCAAAGCTATCTCCTTGTGATGCTTCATTCAATTCAAGGCACTTTATTGAATTCCATTGCTATTTTGCTTAGATGGCTCGTAATTACAGTTTACTGAGCGAATCCTAGCACTTCCTGCATTATTTGTTTTCTCGCGTTAATTTCTCACAAAGGTCTTGCACAATTCACATGTTTCTTCTGTCGCTTGAAGATTTTTTCCTCTTCTCGAATGTCTTAGAAACAATAATTGAGTCGAATCTGCTCGCTTCCTTAAAGTTAGTCAGGCTATGGCGTTACTTGATGACTACAAGAATGTTGAAAGAGAGACTCGAAGCCGCGCTTTGTTTTCTGATACACTGTAGTGCAGTGAGTAGTGATACAGGCTAATAGGAAGCAAGGTACGGCCTCTTATTTCAATGCTCATTCACAAATTCATATGGGGTGCTTTAGCCATGCTATTATCAAGATCAAACGAAGAACTGTCCTGATTAATACTTTACGATAATCATGTATAAGACATGTTCCTGAAGCAGCAGCCAAAACAACACGCGGTATGTGCGAACATAACTGCGGAAGATGAATACCGCGAAGCGAACCGGATGCAGAAAATGCTGGGATTCGAACAATGTCATAGTCGGTTATATGAAATTAATGATAATAATGATAATCATAATAATGAGCGTGCTCTTAATAAAGCTTTCGAAGGAAAGGTATAATCATAATAATAATAGTAATAATAATAATAATAATAATAATAATAATACCAAGTGATAATAACCTCTCTCGTTGGGTAAAACAAAGTTTCATCTGTAAGAGTACTGAGTAGTATGCAAATCATCCGACATCAGTGGGAATCAAAACGGCGTTTCACCCGTTCCCCTACCACTAATACCGGGTAGGATTTCACGACAAGAAAGAGTCGCTCGAGATAAAACTGATGACAGATCCGTTCACTGCACTTGTAAGACGACAATAAACGCCAGTTGCAGAAGATTTATATGAAACGGCTTGCATCGGTGTAGTTACATAAGGCTTTCAAAACCTTTTAGTTTAGCTTTTAAAAAATCGACGCTCTCAGACGAAATGTCCAACAAAAAAAGTCTCGTTCATATTGGCCTTTACTTCCGGCAAAGTAAGAGTAACTATCAAACACTTCTTGAGAAGAACAAGATTAGATAGCGATTACAACCGACTGTGTGACCGTCTCTGGTGAACAAAAAACTGAATAGGCTCAAATTATAATGAAAGGCTCTATTGAAATTTGAGCGTGGTCTTAATAAAGCACTCGAAATAAAGGTATAATATTATAAAAATACCAGCCAAAGAACAATCGAGTGCTCAAACGCTCTGTGTTAGGTGAAAATTTCGCTCGACATAGAGTGTAAAACGTTCATCTTCGGTGACTCTCTGTGAGGGAGCAAAGCTCCCGAAAGAACTGACTATAAAAATATCGAAAGACGACGGGTTCTGCCCGACTGGCGAGTCTGTAAGGACGAAACACGTGTATTGGGCTGTACAAGAGCCCTCAGCAGACCACATGACAAGTTGGCTCAAATAATAATGAAAGGATCTATTAAAATTTGAGCGTGGTCTAAATAAAGCACTCGAAATAAAGGTAAAAAACTGAATAATTGCCTTAAGGGTCGGTGCAAAAGGCGAATGGAATGCATGAGATCTAATACGACATACCTAATCTCTTCTACGACATACGGGGACAAATACTTTGACAAAGCGGGTAGACTACTAAGCGTGCGTAGCAAAGAGCACCTAGTTGGAAAACGCAATACCAATCAAAAGACTCCACTAGGCACGCGTAGGCAACAAAAACTTGGCAGCAAAAAATTCGATGTAAAAATTAGTATCCTCGCACTGAGTCCAAAACATCAGCGCGTATCACTCTTGGAGTATTTTGGATAAATGTTAAAAAACTCCAAAAACTAACTGCAAAGAGGAGTGCCCCATGATTAGGCTTCACATCGCATCATACCTTAGGCTAATTTTCTCGACCTGAGCCAGGCTTATTCTTACCTATGCAAGACTCTGAATGGCTTGTCTCTATTGAGTAATTGCTAGACTAATAAAGAAGAAAACGATAAGTGTTTGAAATAGCCATTTTCTGTGCAAATCAAAATTTATTTCCGCTTTTCTGCTGGGACTATGAAGATGCTTAGGTGAATTAATTACGAAACAATTTGACCTTTCCAGGCTCATGAGAAATCAAAACCGCCAAAACATCGGCCATTATGATTGCACTTTATAGTGCTGATTTAATTTCATTGTTACCATTATCGTGGCTTCTTGTCAAAAAAAAAAAACTTGGAATTCTTCATTTAATGCCGATTTTAACGGATAGTTGGCCATGAGAATTATCATGAAAATGTGTAGCTAAGTAGAATTCACATGAATGTGAGCTTATTTTGGCTCTGAAAAAGGCGAAATTCTCTGAAATGCATGGCATTGTGAAGTGAATACTGCAAGAACAGTTTTGTGCCCGTATATCAAGAAAACAAGAACTTATGGTTAACACATATATCACATATCAGGCTGTTGAGCGAAGTTACACAACCGAAAACCTTTTTTTTAAGACCGCAAGGGCTAGAAAAGGCGAAAAGTCCGAATTACATGAGAAAAACATATTGCCGGATGGAACGTTGCTATCTCAAGGCACGATTTGCTACAATTCATGGACAGTCAATTCTCGATGTAGAGTGCACGTCACCTCATGATTGAATTCCAAGTACTTCAAAATATACTTTTAAGTTAAATCGATAAGCTGCAACAACATTTCCAACTAGAGGAATTGCGATCTATGCCACATCTTAAATTTATGACATACAATGAAGGTGCGGGATAGCGCAGTGGTACAATCCACTGTGTCAGAAAGCGGGGTGACAAGCGATGTATTGATTAATCGCCAAACCGCAACACTCTCTTACGAATAATCAACTAAACTCTTAGTAACAGCTTAGCTCAGCTAACACCGAGATTGCAAGAATCGTCCGGATTAGCATTTAGCGGCATTCATTGTGGTCACGAAATTCTAAAGCAGTAGCCGAAGTAACACATGAAATGTTTGAAAACCTCTTTTGGGGATAAATGCGAGGATATGAATTGAATGCAAAAAGTGCTGGAATTAGCACAAAATATTATAGAAGCTGGTTTCGTATACTAAACAAATAACTAATCTGATCTTATTTTTTCAAGCATTTTAAAGGTGTAATATGACATTTTGAGTGGAATATGTACGTTTCGGCGCTACATGCACGCTTCATCAGTACTACAAACCTTACGGCTCACCCCGACAACTAATATTCACAGCGCTGAAGATGTATTAATCTAGGCAAAGTGAAAATATCACTTTATGTTGCGGTTTAGACTGATTAAAAAAAAAGTAGCTAATTATCCTGAGCATATACATCAAAACGACATGAGAATGTGTTAGACTTCAATCATGCTTCCTTTTACCGTTGAGGAAAATGAGCACCTACTAGCATTACATCGTCCTGTTATTTACCACAATAGCTTATCGAGTGTCATTCAACCTAGACATACTGTGAGGTTCAAAACCCTTGCTAGAATCTTTGCAAAAAGGCCTAACCACCGAATGCATTACCCTTTTTTACGTACACGGTGTCGCTTGCTGTGGCACTTCTCCGAGTGCTCTCGTTCTGGCATTACGAGTCCTTTTCACCCGAATTTCAACCTAAATATCAATCGTCGGCGTAGGTTAGAACAGGATTTACTCTCACAGTGTGATACGGCATACTTTGAGATGAGCGTGAATGGTATGTCACAAGTGGATTTGATACCTAAGAATATCGTCTTACTCATCCTCAACCTTAAACTCACCTTTCCCATGCGATGTTGAGATGAATTTGTAATCATTTCGCGCGGATCATTGTTGACCCTGTTAAGGATGACATCATCGGCAAAGCGAGGATACTCTAGCTTTTGACTACTGGTTTTCCCTTCCATCATAGCTCACTCAAATTTTCTCTTAAGGTTCATAATAAAGACGTAAAGCATATTTGTTGGAGACAATTTCAAATCACATTTGCCGAATTGAACGAGCATTTATTCACAAACCGCATCTAAACTAGCACACCTACGAGTGCAGATAACGCTAAATGAGGTGCAGTATAGAAACGAGACCTATAATGTAATTTGACCTCCACATTTTCCATTGATATATTCGTGGAGAAGGTAACGCTAATTAATTTTGGCGTATTTTTAAAGAATTAGCCGTTGGAGTGATTCCCTAGGTTGAATGTGACCCTAGGTTAAATATGACCCTCTTGACGCGAAAAAATTTTTATGGCATTGGCAAGGAACCCTTTTTCATAGAAGACGAATTTCGTCATTCTCAACGAAAGTTGATACTTTCTTCTTTTACTCGGTGAGTTGTGGATATAGAGACTATAATGCTATGAAAAGAAAAGAGGATGGAGGAAAAGATAGTGAGGAAGAGCGCTTTGATACTTTTTCGAGAAAAGGCAAGAACAATGTTGCACTATAAATCTCTTATCAAAATCACGCCACCGCCTCACCACCTCTACGGCTAAGCATGATGACATGATATGTGGTAAATGAAAGAGTGTGCCCAGTAAGATTATAACTATGCAAAATTTTTGACCAAAAAAATTGCATCATTTGCCGTTCCTCGTGAAATATCAGTTTATAGGCTCATCAAGATAGGATTCACTAAAATTTATCAGTTAATTCCTTGAAGGCCAACTCGAAATCTGGGCGCGGCATGCGACGTAGTCAAGCGGCGAGCGCGGCGAGCTATAATCACGACGCGGTAGTCTTCTAATTGAATTTCTTCTTTTATCGTTACTAAAAGGATTCTAGTCGCCAACATGTCACGAAAGGTGATAAAAAAGAGTTTAGTAAGGCTATATGTAGTAGGAACATTACCAATTATCCTTCCTGGAACCCCGTATTCCAAGGGAAAAGCCACATATTCACGAAAATGAGGTGTTTCATAGTGTTATTAAACATTTTTATGATGTCTCATCCATATTCATTAATTACTCAATCATATTTATCTTCTATTTTTTTATGCTGATAAGTTCCTGTTCTTATTCATTGACGCATATGAGTAATAACCAAATAATCAAACACTTTGTCAGTTTATTCTTTTGAAATCGAAAATTACCATAAAATTTTCCAGTTTCGAAATTATTTCGTTTTATGAAATACCCCAAATTCATAACAGTGAGTGAAAAGTAGAAATCGATCAACTGTTTATCACAAATGACGCTACACAATGCTTTCGATGTCACTTGATCAACATTTCTCATTAATTTCTCGATCATTAATAGACTCTTAGACTTGAAACCTAAAGAAGACTTTGCGCTCTATCGTTTTATCGATAGCAACTTTTTATTTTCCGCGTTTATTCTGTACTGCGAGCGCATTTTATCGTGGTGATTTTGACACTGGATATTCGTACCGTTTCCGGCCTCTACGTATTGATTCCAGTTGAATACCCTTAAGCAGACTTCATGCGCCCAATCAAATCTAGCTCTCCTAAGAACTCTAATGTGACCACATCCAGGTGGTTAGACGTCTTACGGTAAAACAGAGACCTCCATGCTGCCCAACTGTTTCCGATGAAAATCGTTTTCACTAGTGGGAGTATTCCCTCTACAGCATGATTTGTTTTGGTTCTTCCTTCTGCACTTTCAAAGAAGAGCTTAAAGCTCTCACTCCATGCTTAGCTAATGATAGAGTTAATCACAAATTGGCCTTGCTAATTTTTACGAATATAGTTTGCGGATGCAAGGAAGAGTTAGGTAGTTTTGCGTCACAGAACTACTCTGAGTGTGAAGCGAATTGTGTCTAAATGAACAGCAGACAGATATCTGTGGCGATCGGAGTGATGATGAGATAGAAAAAGACGGTTTTACTCCTACAAGCTTTCAGACACTAATGGGAAATAACAGTTGGAAGTAAATTCATTTTTGTTGTGTTCCTGTTGAATGCGGATTCCTAGGATGTGTTGACGTAGTTCATTGAAGAAATGTCTACAGAAATTTCCTTGATAATATGTCGCTCCCTTGCGACAAAAAAGTGTCCACACCATCTAAATTTTACTATATAACTGTCAACAGAATCCTTGGCGATGTTCAAGCAATGAGGTAGCTATCCCGGAGACGAAACGTATGTTTCCTCGCCCTGATTTTACTTCTTGAAAAGCTTTTTTATATACCAAGTCTAGTACTGGAATCTCTAATTTTTTTTAGCAATCGAAGGACTACTAATAGTCTACTAAAAAAGAGGGAGGTATAGTGTCAGTGTACTTTTCTCTGGAAGTGCTCCTAAATCTGATCACTGTAAACTCTGTCGATACTTATTCCTGCCGCAAACTGATTTTCCCTCAATATATGCTCCTTCTACGAGTTTCACATTGTGAAACATGTGTTTTGAATTTGAATTCTTATGAATTAGGCGATAGAAATGCACAATGAGAATTAAAAGTATGAATTTGCCAAAGTATACCTTTCAAGTTAGAAGGTGGGTATTATTGAAGCACGTGGGCATTCTCTATGCAAAAAAAACGCTTCTGCAAGAAATAATCTACCCTTTCATAACAATAAATATGATTGAAAATCAAAATTATTTGTGCAAGTACTAAAAACGCCAGTGCATAGCGCAGACACGGGCTATTTTGTCCTAAAGCAAAACGCAGTCCTCTGTTCACTTATTACAGCGCAACAAAAGGGTTTTTCTATGAACCAAACCTAATATAAAATCTTCATTACTTAAGCCATTGATTGATCACTAATAGTCTAATGAAGACATCTTTTATATTAAAAAAATGTAAGGAAATACGAGCAGATTTTACAAAATATAACTGCACTTAGCACAATTCGTACTAAAAGTGGAAATTTCTCGGATAATTGGGTGTTCTTTTTACTAAAACAAGTTCACATAAATCTCTCCAGCAATACTAAATACTTTATTGCGACAAAGTTTCTCTGAAATCAGATTTTCACTATAAAAAACCAAAAAATTCTCTGTGAATATGGAAAAACAAACACTGATTGCAAAACATTACCTTTCTTTTAGTTGATAGACCGTCTATAAAAGTCTTTTCACAAAGCAAATTTAGTGAGAAAATCGATATTTCTCATGCTATCAAATCACTACAAAAATGTCAATGAAAAATAAAGAATTGAATGTTATATAACACCTGAAAAAAATGTTTCTTTTCACGACAATGTGGCTTTATCGTTGAAACATAGTACATTTTTCGATACATGGGAGTGATGTTCACTGTAAAACGCTATATGGAAGTTCCTTCTGTAATATATAATCAAAATGGAACTTTCTTAGTACCGAACTTCGCGATATTATCGCAAAAAACTCGCTGTGAAGTTGAAACAGCTTACTCCGAAAGCAAAACGTAATTTACTTTTTAGTTATTATTCGATACTTTCAGAAAGCAAACTTATTTCTTCCAGTTTTCAAATTACCGAATGATCACTAACAATCTGATGAGAAAGCTCTTTTTGTAAAAGGAAGAAAATACAAGTACTTTTCATACAAGACAACCGCATTTACGCAATTCTTGAAAAAAAATTAAAGGCTTTCAGAACCGACTGGATGTTCTTTCTGCCGAAAATACGTTTATAGAGGTTCATCTAACGATAGTCTAATTTTTCATAGCAAAAAAGCTTGTTAGCATTAAAATTCTAGTATATAATACTAAAAAACCTGTATGAAAGTGGAACAACACTCTTTAGGAGCAAAAACTTTTTTTCGTTAGTAGAATGTAATATGAAAGTTTTGTAACAAATTGAGCTTAGTCTAAGAATTGCATCTTTAAGACTATTAACTGAGTGCAGAAACATAATACAAAAAAAAAAGTTGCCACGCGGCAACTGAAGGTAAGTTCGCTTTTCAAGATGTGGTTCTTTTCTTGAAATACAGAATGGTTTCCGGCAGATGGACGTTTTCTTCACCAAAAAAGTCCTCTACACAAGCCTCCTTTGTGATTCTACATCACTTAATGCTGTTGATGTGTCCTCGGAACCTCAGTCAACAAGTAGATTACTATTTCCATGGAGGCGTATGGTGACAGGAATGCGCCGCAGCCCGCCGTGGTCGCCGCGAGCGCGGCGCACGCTATGTACCAGAAACGGTACATATGGTCGTCAAGGTGTTAAAACAAACGGGAGTGAGGATGAGCGTAGCGAAGAGGACGTGAAATGGAATTTTCGAAAAAAAAAAACGATGCTTTCAAAAGATCTCTTCCTCTTCTAAGAGAGAGCATATGTTTGTGCTCGACATAGATCAGATTGTACGGTAGTCCATAGTTTTTTTCAGGAGCTATATGAAATGTTCATGGTATTGAGTTGGAGTCGATGTACTTCTTGTCACAAATTAGAGAAATTTCGCAAATACTCTAGCAGGGAACCCTGATTTTAACTAATGTCGTGAAAACAGCTATTAAATTCTTTATAAAGAGATAACAAACGATCATCAAACAAAGCGGCACTCCCATAATTAGTGAAATTACTATTGAAAAAGCAAACAGTGTATGTGAATTCTAACAAGAAAAAAAATGGACGAGACAAACTTATGCATTCTCGCAATGTACGAGTTGCCTCTCTTGAATATCATTTATAACTAATTTATACGTATTAGATTGGTGCATAAAGTAGTGGCGGTTTATGCATTGTTAAAAAGTTACCGTTTGATAATGGAATAAACTTTAAGATAAATGTGGTTATGCTAAATGTAATTTTAATGTGCACTTTTATTCAACGTTTTGCCGTTGCCGACGTTCTACTTTCTGTTTATTTTATAGTTATTTCAGACTATAGAAAAGTCAATTGGTGCAAAAGTAATGGTGGTTCAGATTGTGAGTTCAATAGGTCGAAAAACACCAGAGGCAATCCGTATCATAACCAACGTATCTGGCCGAGAAACTATTAACGAATGCACAATGCAGCGGTCGTCAGAAGTTTCATAATGGCGATGCATTTCAACAATGCATTAGCGGCAATTCCTCTTTTACCAACCTTATCAGATATGATAAAAAGCCATCGAAATTGATATCCATAAGACTGCGCGAAATAAGGCAAAAAACTCAACGTCGACCAGTTCATTGTGGCACATCATTTGGAACAAAATAGAAAGGCGAAACTGTTGGTGTAAGAGTAAATGCGGTTTAATACCGCCAGTCGACAAACACACATCGCACGACGAACGCTCCGAAAGTTAACGGACTGGGATACAAAGTTTTGCTTCATCCTCCATATTTGCTAAATATTGCGCTCACCGGTTGTCATTCCTTCAGGTATCTCGATGTGATTTTGCAGAAAAACGCTTGCTTAAGCAGCGGGATGCTGAAAAAGCTTTCCAAGAATTCGTCAAATTGCGAAATACTGATTCTACGCTACAGCAATAGACGAGCCAGTTTCCCGTTGTCCAAAATGTGTTGATTGTAATGGTTCTCGTTTCGACTAATAAGGATGTTTTTGAGCCTAGTTATCATAATCTGAAATTCACAAAATCAGAACTGTCATTACTTCTACGCAAACATAATAGTATTGTCAACGAGTTGCATTCTACGAAGAAGAGAGTGTGCAGCCAAAAGTGTAGCAGGATAGAGCAGCAACGACATGTTTGCCACTTTATTGGTGGTCTCTTTAAGGAACTCTAGCCAATATCCAATTTTCTCTCAATGTACGATTCATCGTCATTGAGCTTCATCGCTGCATACTGAAATGTTTTGTTTCACATGTATCTTCAAAAATGTTTTGCTTCACATGTATCTTTATGAATGTTATTCGAAATTTAGTTCACTAAACGCTTTCATAAGTTTTGTTTATAGAGTTTCCATATATGCTTTCAAACACCGGCCTTTTAGCGTTCAAAAATCTGTTTCCTGTTGATCGCCTATCAAGTAAAATTACAAAGGATGCAGTGTACGGTGTGGTTGAGGGATGCGTCGCGCATCTTACATCATAGATTATAATCACAATACTTTGCGGTGGCGGACCTACCGACGCATCAAGAGGATACCCGTTCAACACAGCAGGCTGTTATAGAAAAGGAAGGCTGGACACGTAATGCTATGTAACGACAACCGATGGAGAGGAGCCATCACCGAGACCGAGTAGATTAGTAGGATCTCACGCGCAACACAAGAGAACGCCGACCATATGGTTTGATTTTTCAAAAAGAGCTTAGAAGAAGGATATGATGCTTAGAGTATCCCACAGCGAAAAGGACCCACTGGACTAGCCTTGTATGCCGCAAGAAAAACGAGTGATCCACTGACGCTCTCTTGAGTCTGTCGGCGGTCAAGGATTCTATCGCCTAATTCATAAGAATTCAAATTCAAAACACATGTTTCACAATGTGAAACTCGTAGAAGGAGCATATATTGAGGGAAAATCAGTTTGCGGCAGGAATAAGTATCGACAGAGTTTACAGTGATCAGATTTAGGAGCACTTCCAGAGAAAAGTACACTGACACTATACCTCCCTCTTTTTAGTAGACTATTAGTAGTCCTTCGATTGCTAAAAAAAATTAGAGATTCCAGTACTAGACTTGGTATATAAAAAAGCTTTTCAAGAAGTAAAATCAGGGCGAGGAAACATACGTTTCGTCTCCGGGATAGCTACCTCATTGCTTGAACATCGCCAAGGATTCTGTTGACAGTTATATAGTAAAATTTAGATGGTGTGGACACTTTTTTGTCGCAAGGGAGCGACATATTATCAAGGAAATTTCTGTAGACATTTCTTCAATGAACTACGTCAACACATCCTAGGAATCCGCATTCAACAGGAACACAACAAAAATGAATTTACTTCCAACTGTTATTTCCCATTAGTGTCTGAAAGCTTGTAGGAGTAAAACCGTCTTTTTCTATCTCATCATCACTCCGATCGCCACAGATATCTGTCTGCTGTTCATTTAGACACAATTCGCTTCACACTCAGAGTAGTTCTGTGACGCAAAACTACCTAACTCTTCCTTGCATCCGCAAACTATATTCGTAAAAATTAGCAAGGCCAATTTGTGATTAACTCTATCATTAGCTAAGCATGGAGTGAGAGCTTTAAGCTCTTCTTGCCAT
>JAHQIW010003623.1:0-159094 GCA_019055375.1 Parelaphostrongylus tenuis
TTGCGATCCAAACTTCCATTATTAATCTTTCTGCTAGGCTTATAATGATATCTTATTAAGTGAATTTTCGGTAGACAGCTCAGAAAGAAAATTTGACTGCTTTCGATGAAGAAAAGACTATTATGAGAGTGCTAGTAGTCATTCGAAAGTTCAAATTACTAGCAAGGACCCTACTGGGCCGTTTCATCACCTTGCAGTAGAATTCAGAGCAAAATATGTTGCATACCCGCTGCACGCAATCACTTTTATTTTTCGTATAAGTTGCTGGAAGTCCAAAAGTGTATGAACATATAGACAAAATCTCATAGTATCCGAAATAATTGTAGTATTTGAAGCTATCTCTCAAGAGCAGGAAAAATTTCCAATTAAATAGAGCTTGAACCCCGAATGTCTCATGAGTCCGGCAATTGAACGATCGCCCGCCCTCCAGACTGTAGATTAGGTGGTAAGCAAATTCTCCGAATACTTAAAACTTGGTCTTATTTATCTGCGACACAGCAATGAAACGGTTTTTTTAGCAAATGAGCACATCGAAACATACTTTATAGGATGATTACTAAAAGCCTGAAGAAAGAGCTCTGCTCGGCGAGGTGGCAAAGAGAGATATTTACTTTTTCCTACAGCGCTATCAAGTTGACTTTTGCAGAAAGCAAGTATATTTATAATTGAGACCTGTTCTATCGAACGAGTGGTGCATATGGAACACAATTTTGTTTCGGATACTTTATCCCTATGAAGAGACTTTTTGGCAAAGAGGTCACACACACACACACACACCTCTAGACATTCGATCTTTCAAATAGCTATTGAAACTCTCATGAAAGTGCACTTTCGACTGGATAGGTTGCGAAATGATTTGACCTTTCTAAGCTCTAAGTGACGCGAAACCACCAAAACATCAGCTACTGATTTACTGTACTGTTGCACTCATCAATCTATACCATTGACGGCTGCACAAGTACAAAGCAGAAAAAAGTGATTATCCTTTGAATGACAATAATAGTAGATAGTTGACCATGTGAGCGTTCGAATTCGTTTAATTGGTTTGCTCAGTTGAGGTAATCAAATTTTTGATTACGATACCGAAAGAGTCCTTTAGTCTATTCATCACGTGAGCAATTTGAAGGAGAAGCATTGCCTTGCATTTACAGCGGTAATGGTTTTGTAGACTGTTTAACTCTTCTTCACGCTTCATTTGGAAATAACATCAATTTCAGTCGACCAATGAACATTTTCAATCAGGAAACAATTTTGAATAGATTACAATAGCGAATGAATCGCAATTTATTGCTTCATTTACATTCGTCCGTTTATTTCAGACGTGTACACTTCATTTGATTGATGTGCAATATTCCATTTGATTACACTTCTCTGACAAATATAGCAGTAAAGTAATCGCAGAGTCCATTTGATGAAAATAAAACAAAGCAGAGTGTAAGCTGCTCCATTGATCTGACACCTGAAACGCTGCAGAGTGAAATTAATTGAGAGCGAAAACAGATCAATATCCACCAAATCTGGGACCACGACGAAAACTGAAGGCCTGCGGACCCCCAATCATAACCGTATAATATCGGTCTTGAGGAGCTCTGGACAACGGCGACGTTGCTGCGGTCCAATCAGCCATTATTTCAAGGAAGCTAAACGTTTATGGTCCCGAAGACGCCACTCCTAAAGCTCCTTGCCAAACCCACTTGTTCAACACTGTAACGAGCAGAGAAAATACAAATAGAACAACAACCTCCTGAAAGTCAGGCTATTGAATACCTTTGAAGGTAGTCGATCTTTCATGAGCTTCTTATCTTTGTCGTCATTAGAAACTGTGTCGTCACAAGGTAATGGTGCAATTCCTTGAGCAGTGGAAAAACTCTATACACTATCTCATATAAACATGCAAATAAACATAGGATGACATATTACTAAACAGACGTAGGCATTCCATGTTCCATTTACATTATCAAACTGCTCCTTATTCCATGGGTATTCAGGCCAATTAATTCGCTCCTCATGCTATTAAAAAATTGAATAAATCTAAAGGTACTAATAGTAAGGAAACGCCCCACAATGCGTGGCCCCTGGAATTCTTGGGCCGCTGTGTGTCACAAATCGTATTTGCCACTCACTAAAACTGTTCACATGGTACTTTATCACCGTTTGCTTCGACATGTAGTGATATCAGAAAGGATGTCTACGGTAATCCAAAAAAACGTGTACGTCGTGGCTTCGACCGCACTATTCTGATTTTGATTATATACGAATAATAAATAATTTTCTGCGTGATTCGCATACTAACGGCTATTAAATAGTCTGAAAGGCAGTATTTTTTCAAAATGTTCTCAGAATCGTTGCTTGGATTTCTATTGTTGTAAGGTAATGACTGAACGACGCGATGGCCTGCTCAGTGTTAAACACTCTCGTATTCAGGCATGATGATGAATACGGAATGAATGGTAACCAGACAGACGTAGGCAACTGGGGGACAACCAGGCAGATATACAGTAATTGCGCCTGTACATAAATAATATCTGATGGAGAGCACCATACAACCTTACGATCACGACCGCATTAATCTTAAATCTACGAAGTTCCCAAATTTGCATTGTTTCCAGTGCTTTCTCAAGACTGAACTAAATTTTCAGTGTGCCTGATAACTATTTTTGAGCTTTGCATGTGGTCTGTTATGCGAGCTTGTGCAGAACAATACACTTGTTTGGCCATGCAACTTCGTCAGTTTCATGGAATACCTCTCGTCTGAGCCAATTCCTTTAGCCGAAAAGCCCCTTATAGATAGGATTTGCAGGTGTACTCTTTGCATGCGCCATCAAGCTTAATAAATCACTAAATGGGCAGTTTTGTACAGATGCATCGAAAGAGTGACCAAGCTGCAAGGTTGAAACATGAGCATTGCATTGTATGCGTGCCTAGCAGAAAACATGAATGGCTCGAAAATAATTACCAGCCATATAACCAAAAATCGTAAGAAGAATTTGAGCCAACCAAAACGAGATATGCAGAATGTTATCTGCCGACATTCAAATATTAAGGTTTTCAAAAGCTTTTCATACAAAAAATATGATAGCAGCCACGATGTGTTGCAAACCGATACGAGTGTCTGACAATACTGTATAGCTACGCTGTTCCAAGCGAAACTTTTTCATATTCGAAAACGAGCACAGACTCTTCATCTGGGCTGTCTTCACACCTCTAACTTTAGCTAACTCATGCACCTTTCCAGCGAACTATCCAAAAGGCAAGAGGCCAGCAGTCCTTCCTTAAATAGCCCTATCTTTCGCATCATTGGTAACAAAACAACAGCTAAATACTCATAGTTTTTGAAATCTTATACACTCAGTTTTTTCAGTAAAAAAGATTTCTGTCTTTTTGAATTTCTACACTCTAATATTTCAAGTTACTGTTACTGTTTTAACAGCAGAGACCTGGTCGCTACGTAAGCAGGATGAAAGATCACTTGCCGTTATCGAACGCGCAGTCGAAAGGTCGATGCTAGGAGTGTCTCGTATTTCGCAAATGAGACAAAGGATCAGAACTTCCGACCTACGTCAACGATCGAAAATCAGAGACGCCGTTCTACACGCCAGGATATCGAAAATAAAGTGGGCCGGACACGTGATGCGCTTCAACGACAACCGATGGACGAGAGCCGTTACCGACTGGATTCCTCGGGACGTCAAGCGCTCTAAAGGAAGACCACTGACCCGTTGGTCCGATTTCTTCACGAAAGCGATGGAAGAAAGATATGATGCTCAGCGAATTCCTAGAGCAAGGAGGACCCACTGGGCTACTCTTGCACGCGATAGGGAAAAATGGAAGAGTTGCTGGTACCCGCTCGAGTCACTCGACGATCAACGGGACGACAGGTGATACAGGTGAATATTTCAAGTGTGAAACACCTCAAGGAGTGCGAATTCTGTCAAGAATGAGTTTGTGGCGCATTAATAGATGAAATGGTATAAATCGAGATTGTTCAATGATTTGTTTTGGGCAGACTTTGTCTTCACCAAATAAAAACTGATCTGATCGACCCATTGATGCTTGCCGTTGACAAGGAAGTAATTTAAATAGAGCTCAGTGATGGTGGTGGACACAACCGATCTACAAGATAGTACTGTCACCTCGCGTCCTCTTCATTTGCCATTGTTTTGGCGCTAACATATCAGGTAGCTTTCACTTGATAACTTTGACAACAGTCACACGTTCTCTGTGACGGTTTATAGAAGAGTTGTGAAGTGGAGGTTTTTAATAGTTCGCAGTCTGAGAAGTTTTATACTCGAGTTAAGCAACTCGTAATTATTATGTAGCATGATTCTCAACTTTTTTCTATTGCTTCTAAAGCATGGTTATGCATTTGAAACTCCTGAGTGATAAGCAAAACATACAGCCTCAGGTCGGGGTTAAACCTGTGTTTCGACCATAACGGGGGTATCTGCTACCAGTAAACCAATGGGACACTTGCACTGCCATCATGCTTTTTGCTACACAATGCACACAAGTTTTGAAGTGAGTTAGAGCAAAGAGAATTATATAGCTCTAAGATGAAACTGCTGTTGTGTGCTACTGAATAATTTCAAAGACACAATAGATTTATCCTTGCCGAATTCGTTTAAGCTGTGGAATCTGAGTAAATACTGCAAGTCATTGCAACTATGTATCCATCAACAGCAATTTCGTAAGCAAAAAGGTAACGATAAGAGATCTAAGCGTTGATCGACCCCTATGAGATGCGCTGTACACTAGTCCTCATCTAATATCGTCTGAGATGAATGAGTGTACACCTGGCCTTTACAATGGCTCGCTGTGGCTCACCGATGATTGGATCAATGTTGTTATGCTCCCAAACAGTCGGTATCAGATTACCGACCTCGCAGAAATGGAAGCTTAGGTGAGCCTCAAATGACGTGTGTGTAGCAGGTTACTTTAATCACTGTGCGGCGCGCGCTCGGTTCATATAAATAGTGAAGGACAATTGTATAATTTATGGTATCTCAATATTACTAAAGCGCCTTTACTTTTAGATCATTTTTATGATCACGATTTCCAGGCATCTGAAGTGCTTGCCAAACAGTGCAGTGCATGCACCACTTTCCTCAAGGAAGTAAAATCAGCTTCCACTGAAACCGCCAATGGTTGTGACGTGACAGTCAAAGAAATTCTAGATGTTGGTAAGAAATTTCTATCAAAGGTTTGAATTCTGAACAACATTATAGTGTCAGCATATATGAAGGCTAAGTGAGCATCAAAAAATGAGTACACAGCATTATTTGCCATCTCTTGATATTACATGTAACAAGCGTTTGTGTGCAAAGTAGAAATGCAACAATAGCATCATATTTCCCTATCTGGCAACTTAAATGTTCCGTTATCGTTGGTAGTATAGGCCCTGCAAAATTTCCATTCATTTTTTCTTGCACAAATGCCGTTCACGGAGGTGATTTGGTTCAAATATTTTGACGAACGCAAGTCCCATTCTAGAATATCATCATTTGCGTGAAAAGATTCCCAATTTATATCCGTGCGACATTCTTCTGTGCCTTCCGAAAGACATAGATTACTTTGCGTTATTTATAGGATGGAGGAGGACATGAAAAAATTCCTTTTTGCAGACACTTTTCATAAAATGTAATATACAGTCGAACAAATATAGAAAGAAGTAATCACCCAGCTGTTTTGGTGCTATCTCTTTAGTTTACTTGCCCTTGAATTGCTCATCAGATTTATAGATAATGTTTTCAGTCTATGTAAAAAAAACTCTTCAAAAGTTTACTAAAGGAATACACAGTACCAATATGCACTGTCGTCAATGACCTGTTGGTAAAGAGCTCGAAAATTTTCTTGGACCAATACTGCAATCACTCAATGCAGCTGAAGCATGCGAGCTGTTAAAGATGTGCCGAGCTACTCAAAAAGTGTTACCATGAGTAATCTTTTTATAATGCAGCAATAAACCTTCAACAAAATTTTTCCTACACTGTCGTAAAACACTGTAAACTAAGCAACTATAACTAATTTTTTCCAATGTTAAGGCTGGAATATTTAAGAAAGAAATGCGTGTCACAGAATTCAAAATAGAATTCTTCCTTCAAGATATAAATTAGTGAAAAACTCTTGAGGTACAATTGCTATCTATTGATAAGGGCGTTGAACGACTTTTAAATCAGTGAAAAAGAAGAATGTAAGACTAAAATCCACGTTGGTTAGGGCAACAAAATAAGCACCAGCCTTATGAAAAAATTATAGCGAGGAAACGTAGCGTTTGATGTCAAGCAAGATCTACGATTGTATGGAAACGGCAACTGAGCATGCACAAAGTGAAGTAGAAGAATTATTGGGCGAGAAAGACGAAATTGTAAACAGTCTTCTTCCCTTCAGTTCTAACAAAACTTAATTTATTAAGAGCTGTAAATAGATGGGAAATTAACGGAAACAATGAAGTTTAGCGGACGACTAAACGAGAAATATCCTCAGTGAGTTTGAGGAGTCTCAATCAACTAAACTGAAAATGAACTAAGCTTGTTTGGCAAACATTACGACATCTGCTCACAACATTGATCACATGTTGTTTAGTCATTATCACTATCCATTCGGTGAAATTTTCACTTAACGAACGGTGTAAAATGTTGGTCGTTGCTTACTTTCAATACAAACTGAGCGCTCCGAGAGGACTGGCAAAAGACAAGGGTAACGTACTGATGAGACTGTCAAAGTCGAAACAGGTGCATCGGGCTCTATAAGTCAGCCCATTTAACAGACCACATGACATTTTGGCTCAAATAATAGTTGCGAGATATGTTGAAATTTGTATGTGGTCTCAACAAAACACTTAAAACAAAAGGTACGACTACAGGATAAATTGGCCGAGGATAAAACTTTATAAATAGGTAATTAGCATACAAACCACCTTGTGCATAAGGACATCATCAAGTAAGGTTTTCCGCTTAAGTTGTGCTGCATCAAAAAGATGTCTTAAACATCAACGAAGACAGAACCTGACAACAATGGCAAATGACTGCAAACAATTCACTTAAATCAACGACTCTGGGAATAGAATACCATCAAAGGTTAGTCGAGTAACTGTTTACATGAATGTCTTGGTTTGCAGTCAATTACAAAAAAATTATTATCCAGTGTTGATGCCGATACTAACCTAAAATCGGTTCCGAAAACATTTTAACCTTATTCTAGGAAAATTCTGATGTCAAATGATCATATCACTTTTGCTTTGACACATTATTTAACCCGTTTCACAGAATTTTCTGTCTAACTGATTGGGACCCATTACTTCGAGCATTCGAATCTCCGGTACTTTTTCGTTTGGTAGTACAGAGTTCATAATCTATCCATTTTACTGAACAAGAACTTTAATAAAGAGTGTTAGTAAACATTCGAGAGTTAAAATCTCCGACCAGCGTAGTGTGACTCATTTTCATAAAATACCCATTTATAACGCTTCAACGAAAGAATTATTTGTGTTTGAGAGACTCATATTTCTCGCAGTACAGGGCTCTTTCTTCAGACTATTAGCAATTATTTGATAACGTGAGATTCAACAACACCAATGGTGTACTAGTTTTCTGGAAAGGCCGTTTCTGTGCAGTGTATCAGTGGAAATAAGGATTATTCACATACGCGGTTATGCGTTCCAAAATACGGGCTGCGGCGTGGGCGAGAGAAAGGCAATAAGAGTGGTCGTGATTATCATCGATGCCGCCTATGTGAAGTGCGATTTTTTTATCTGATCAAGAACTGTTTTTTACCTTTGAAACAAACTCCATATTGAACGCTAGACTGTGAGACTAAGACATTTCGCTGCACGTTTGAGTGCTTTTCGTGCTTCAAGGAAGCTTCATTTCAACTTCATGACTGATGTGTAACATAATTTTATATTGATTCTAACAATCCCTTGAGAGATTTTTTTAAAAGAGCCGTTCATATGCGCGCTAAGCAGGAAGTTAAGCTTTCGAATGATTACTAAAACTATATAAGAAGTTTTTATCCAGCGAAAGTTTTAAGCTTAGAAATCTCTGCTATCAAACGGAAAAGTACCGAACTTTCTCTACGTTTCCATCGTTTAATGGAGGGTTTATCTGCATCTTAAACGTCGTAGAATAATGACCAGGCACATACCTCGCATTTCAAAGATGACCAAGCTCGGGCATTAGTTAGAGACCTCGTTTGTTGGAAGGAGGGCAGAAATCGACTCCGCGGCAAGCTACGCCGAAAGTGACTGGCTAGTTCACCACTGACATCCCTTTTTCCTTAGGTCACAGAAGATTAATGGCAAAGAATTGAAAAATTGTTCAGAAGAAAATTTGTAATGAACTCGTAAGTTCTTCAGACAGTTTGAACAAGTCATCCGTTTATCTATTGCACCAAAAACCGTGGATGAGATTTCCACATCAATAGAAGAAAATCGAACATACATCATACATTTTATATATATATATATATATATATATATTCAAAACCAACTTTGATGCTCTCATCAGTTTTAGATGTGTCGATGGTATGAAAGTATTGGATATTTCAAATAACATTATCACTTACTGTTATCGGGTGGTCATAGATAGGCGATTTCATAGTTAGCCGCTAAAATAGGGTTTCACGCTTGCATTAGTTACTTTTCAAATGATTTAACCAGCCCAGATGATTAAGGTGTTCGCGAAAAAAATTTTTTGAGTATGCAAACTATTTGTTGATGCCTTCTCCAAAGATAAATTGTGTTTATACTTCATGCCAGAGTCGTTCAACACTAGCAGTCTCCAATTCACAGTTTAATTCACTTCGTAACCCTCTCACTCGTAAACTACCAATAAACTTTCCAGATTATACCTCTCCATTCAATTGCCTTTTTACAGAGCTTGCTCAAGATATAATGTGATGTGGACATATCATGTCAGAATATTAAAAGTTTCAAGCTCGACTGCTGGTCTTAGGGTAATTCCATCACATTACTTGCAGTGACTTATTGCTCGAAGTCGTTGCCTTCGTAGAGGAGTATTGCCTCAAGAGATCGGCTGAACTGAGAACGGTACTACTGATGGGCTTCGGTAAGACAAAACGGGCTCCTGTATAGCACTTAGACATTAATGGCTCAAAGCATGATATTTATTTATCAGATTATTCTTTGAATAAGGACTACAAAAGGCAATCAAATGGAGAGGAATACCTAAAATGTTCAAGGGCTTGAACTACAGAAAGTTTGATTGACGAGATAATGTTTTATGTTCTAATGAATGCGCTTCGTCGTTGCTTGATTGAAAAAGTGTTTTTGGAGTTTTGAAAGATGACGGTATTTGAATGCCTTAGGTGAATATGGCGAGAGCAATTCTACAAATGAAACCTGCTTTCACTCATAAATCGATTGCATTTCGAAATTCCGATAGTCCGATAATGTGATTGAAATCTTCAGACAGGAACGACGATTCTTTGTTTGAATCTTACTTGTGTCACTGTTAGCGCAAACCTGCTACTGCTCTTTAGGCGACACTGTTAGAAGTACACTTGTAAGTAGAATATAGCCTTTTTGCCGCCTTATTGAAAGCTGCTCAAGTTGTCTTTCATTGATTGAATATGGTCACTATAGAGTTGAACGTTGTGCTAAATAGCTTGAGGTGTCGTTTGAAATCGGTGAACGGATAGACGAGACTTTATTTGTGTCTAAACACGAAGACATAGAAATTTCTTTATAAATATTGAAGAGATATTATCCATACTACACCAATAAGATAGCAGCCTAATTTATGCAATCACTATAGTAACTTGGCAATACAATAATATCGAACATAGATAGGCATGTCATAACAAATCAATAACCGAACAATAAAAGTATATTGAAAAAAATCTTTAGTTGAATGGATACCCCAAACAGGATATCTCCACCACCACAGCTTCGCATCGTCTGGATTGCCGGGAAGATGGTGAAGCAGGTGACTGGCTACAATGCTGCTGCAAAGCTGGTATAGTTGACTTTCAAGCGCCCTGATTAGCTCTTGGAAGCTTGGCCGGAGCCTCGTGGATTTGGCATAGTGATGATGAACGACGAAAGACACGGGTGTCAAAAGCTTCCTCCACTGATGTCGCCTCCTCAGATTCCCACTAAGTGTGGCGTAAACCTGATATGGTGGAATCAAATGTTCTTTAGTATGATGCGGTGGGTTGAATGAGTTTGATGTACGTGATATGGCTAGGTTCAGTGAGTCAAACGCCGTTTGACATGCTTTTGATAAAATACGGTGGGCTACACGGGAATAACGTGGTGGATATGACTGGATGAAACGTTGGGCTTTATTTTGAACGATATTATGCGTCGAGTTGTCAAACATACTAATATCAAAAAGGCAGTAGGAATTGTGCTTACTAAAGCATAACATTGTAGTCGTTAGGTACACAACTTTGGAAGCTGACCTTCATGCGATGAAAAATGTCTTTCGTAATTTCATTACACATATGAGAAAAGTAAGGTGGAGCTCTGAGAGCTTATGAAAACGTGTCATCTTATTGAAGTTGTCCTTGTTTCAAGAGGTGTAAATTTACACAAAATAACCAAGGTCTGGATAAACTCAATCATTTCAGTGTTACTGGCACTAAACTACAAGTGATCAATGTTGTGAGCAGATGTAATGTTTGCCACACAGGCTTAGTTCATTTTCAGTTTAGTTGAACTGGGACTCCTTGAACTCATTGAATATAGTTCTCTTTAGTCATCCGCTGTACTTCTGTTTCCGCTAATTCTCCATCAATTTACAGCTCTTCATAAATTAAGTTCTGATAGAACTCAAGGATGAAAAAACTGTTTACAGTGTGGTCGTTCTCGCCCAGTAATTCTTCTACTTCACTTCGTGCACGCTCGGTTGACGTTTACAAACAATCGTAAATTTTGTTTGATATTAAACGCTGCGATTTCTCTTTACAATCTCTTCATAAGAAGATGCCTCGCAGCTGAAGATTATTTTATCACTTTAACGAAAGTGGATTTTAGTCTTACATCCTGTTTTTCACTGCTTCAGAAAGCATTCAACGTCATTTTCAATAGATAGCAAATGTATCTCTCAAGAACTTTTCACTAATTTATATTTGAGGAAAAAAATCTATTTTGAACTCTGTGAAACGCATTTCTTTCTCAAATATTCCAGCCTTAACAGTGAAAAAATTGGTGATAATTGCTTAGTTTCTAAGACGGTGTAGAAAAAATGTATGTTGAGGTTAGAGGTTCATTGCTCTATCTTATAAAGATTACTCATTGTAACACTTTATGAGTAGCTGGGCACATCTTCAATAGCTCGCATGCTTCAAATGCATTGAGTGATTGCAATATCGGTCCAAGAAAATGTGCGACCTCTTGTCCAGCAAGGTCTTTGAAGACAATGCAAATCAGCTTCGTGTAAGTATGTAGAAAACTTTTGAAGAGTTTTCTACATAGACCCTGAAAACATCATCTATAATTCTGATGAGCAATTTGAAAGTAAGATAAACTAATAAGATACACTAAAACGCAAGAGAGAAATGGATGGAAATTATGCAGGGCCTATACTACCAACGCCGATAGAACATTCGAGCTGCCAGATAGGGAAATATGGCGCTATTATTGCATTTCTACTTTGCACACAAATGCTTGTTACATGCAATATTGAGAGATGGCTAATATTGCTGTGTACTCATTTCTTGATGCTCACTCAGCATTCATATATGCTGGCGCTATTATGTTGTTTAAATTTCAAAATCTTTGACAAAAATTTCTTAACCAACATCTAGAATTTCTTTGACTGTCACGTCCGGATCACTCATTGGAAGCTGATCTCACTTCCATGAAGAAAGTGGTGCATGCACTGCACTGTTTTGCAAGCACTCCAGATGCCAGGAAAGCGTAGTAATAAAAATGATCTAAAGCTAATGGCACTTTAGTAATATCGAGATCTTATGCATTATACTATTGTCCTTCACTATTTATATGACCGAGCGCGCGCAGCTCAGTGATCAAAGGTGGCCTGCGACACACACGTCATTTAAGGCTCAAATAAACTTCCATTTCTGAGAGGTCGGTAGTTTGATACCGAATTTTTGGGAGCATAGCAACACACTGACTCAATCATTGGTGAGCCACAGCGAGTCATTGTAAAAGCCAGATGTACAATAAAAAATCTCAGACGATCCTAGCTGAGGGCGAGTGCATAGCGCATCTCATAGGGTTCGACCAACGCTTAGATCTTTTATCATTACCTTTTTACTCACGAAATTGCTGTTTTTGGATATATAGTTGCAAAGACTTATACTATTTCTTGGATTTCGCAGTAATACAAATTCGGCAAGAATAGATCTGTTGCGCCTTTGAAATTATTTACTGCACACAACGGCAGTTTGAAATTAGAGCTATATGATTCTCCTTGCTCTAACTCACTTCAAAACCTGTGTGTCTTGTGTAGCAAAAAGCATGATGCCAGTGCAAGTGCCCCTCTGGTTTACAGGTAGTAGGTGCCCTTGTTATGGTCTAAACACCGGTTTAACCCCGGCCTGAAGTTGTATGTTTTGCCTATCACTCAGGATTTTCAAATGTATAACCATGCTTTATGAGCAGTAGAACAAAATTTGAGAATTATACTACATAATAATTACGAGTTTCCCGACTCGAGCACAGAACCTTATCAGACAGCGTGTCCACCACCATCACTGAGCTGTATTTAAATTACTTCCTTATCAACGGCAAGCAACAATGGCTCGATCAGATCAGTTTTTATTTGGTGAAGACAAAGTCTGCTTAAAACAAATCATCGAACAATTTTAATGCATACCACTTCCACTAGTACTGCGTCACAAATTCACTAGTCACGCAGAGTCACTGGTGAAAGGAGTTGCTTGTTGCCAACGTCCATGCCATGTATTCCTCTATATTTGCATCTGTAAATGACTTGATGTGCCTTGGTAATTGTGACAAATTTCGCACTCCTTGAGATTTTTCACACTTGAATTATGAGAGTGTAGAAAAACAAAAAGACACAGATCTTTTTTTTTTGCTGAAAAGAGGAACTATATAAGATTTCGAAAACTATGGATGTTTAGCTGGTCGTTTTGCTAATAATGATGTTTCAAAAG
The DNA here is from genome assembly GCA_019055375.1 of Parelaphostrongylus tenuis. Classification (NCBI taxonomy): domain Eukaryota; kingdom Metazoa; phylum Nematoda; class Chromadorea; order Rhabditida; family Metastrongylidae; genus Parelaphostrongylus; species Parelaphostrongylus tenuis. The sequence continues at coordinate 13,105 of JAHQIW010003623.1, forward strand.
TTAGGACTATTTTAGGTAGGACTGGTGGCCTCTTGTCTTTTGATAGTTAGCTGGAAAGGTGCATGAGTCCAACTGAAGTTAGAAATATGGAGACAAACCAGGTGAAGAGTTTCTGCTTGTTTTCAAATATAAGAAGTTTTGCTTGAAACAGCGTAGCTATACAATATTATCAGACACTCGTATCGGTTTGCAATACTTAGTGGCTGCTGTCATATTATTTGTATGAGGAGATTTTAAAACATTAATATTCAAATGTTGGCGGATAAATTTCTGTATCTCTCGTTTCCGTTGGCCCAAATTCTTCTTACGATGTTTGGATATATGGCTGGCATATATTTTCGAGCTATTCATGTTTTCTGATAGGCACTTATACAATGCAATACACATGTTTCGGCTATGCAACTTGGCCAGTCTTTCGGTTGCGTGTACGCATAAGCCCATTTAGTGATTTATTTCACTTGATAGCGCGTGTAAAGAGTACGTTTGCAAATCCTATCTATAAGGGACTTTTCGCCTAAAAGAATTGGCTCAGACAAAAGGTACTCTGTGCAACTGATGAGGTTGCAAGGCCAAAACAAGTGTATTGCACTGCACAAGCGCCCATAACACATCACATGCATGGCTCAAAAATAGTTATCAGGCATACTGAAATCTAAGCCTCGTCTCAAGAGCACATTCGGAACAAGGCAAATTTGGGAATTTCGTAGACTCAAGAATAATGCGATCGTGATTGTAAGGTTTTATGGTGCTCTCCATCAGATATTGTTCATGTACAGGCGCAATCAATGTATACCTGCCTGGTTGTCCACTCAGTTGCCTACATTTGTCCGGTAATCTGTCATTACGTGTTCTTTTTCATGTCTGAATACGAGATTGTTTAAGTTTAACGCTGAGCAGGCTATCGCGTCGTTCAGTCATTGCTTTATAACAATAGAGTACCAAACAACGATTTTATGAATATTTTGAAAAAAAAGACCGCCTTTCAGACTATTTGATAGCCGTTAGTATGCGATCAGGCAAAAACATGTTGAATAGTTTTGAGTACAGCTACGGAGGTCTATGGCTCTCAGTTGGATTTTGCTCTAATTTCATTTCTATTACAATTTACAGTACCGTCGAAAGGCAGCAGAGAGAATACGTTAAATAATATAGCGAAAACGGACTGTAATCACATTGTTTTCCCGCTCTTGTGCTGGCTATCTTATTAGAATAGTGGGGTCGAAGTCACGAAGTAAACACGTTTTTTCGGATTACCGCAGACATCCTATAAGATATCACTACATGTCAAAACAGATTGTGATAAGGTACCAAGTGAACAGTTTTAGTGAAAGGAAATTACGATTTGTGACACACGACGACGGAAGGACTTCAGGAGCCACGCATTGTGGGACGTTGCTTTACTGTTGGTAACTTTAGATTCACTCAATTTTTAATAGCATACAAAGCGAACTCAATGGCTAGAAAATCCGTGGAATAGAGCAGTTTGATAATGTAGATGGAACGTGGAATGCCTACGTCTATCTGGAATTTTGTCATTCCATGTTTATGTGCATGTTTGGATGAGCGAGTGTAAAGCGTTTTCCACTGCGCAGGCAATAACCATTACTTTGTGGCCACAGGGTTTCTGATGGGATAATAAACTCAAGGAAGATCGACCACTTTCAAAAGTATTGAATAGCCGTATAATCGAGTCAAGCGAAAGGTTGCATACTATCTTTACATTATTTAAGTAAATGTGGTTTTCTTAGCTGGTTTGAGTAGGGTCACAAATTTTTGACATTCAACTGGATGTCACTCTACTTGTATTTTCTTTGCTCATTACAGTGTTGTCAGAAAAGTGACAAAGAAAGCGCGTTGCACAATTAGACGCCGACGGACGGATCTCACTTCCTCGTTTTTTGTAGGTATTCACTAACATAGTGCTATCGCGAAACCGCGTGCTAAACATCAATACTTGGTGTTCTGTGGTACTCTCCACTAGATATTCTCAACAATGTATAAGCATGATCTATCTATGCCTATATGCATGCGTGATCTCCCATCTAACTGCCTACCTATTTGATAATTTATTAGCCCATGATCATTCGCGTTTGTAAATGTAAAAGCTTTGACAGCTACTCACTGTACAATCCTTGATGGTTTGACTACAGTTATAAAACTGTTTAGTGCTTCTTGAATATTCCTTCATTTTATTTCTTTTGCGTGTTGCAGTATCATCAGAAATTCCTCAGAGAGAATGCACTACACGAACGGACAACGACAAATGGTCACCATTTTAGTTCCCAGTTTTTGTGATCGCTATCTACTCAAGATAATGGTACAATTTTTATCACACCACAACGCGAGGTTTCATTGGCCACATATTGTGAGACGTCGGGTTACCCTCAGTATGTATGAATTTACTTGATTTCCGACAACATGGAAAGTGTTTTCAATGACTAGAAAGCTTATGGAATAAAGAGCACATCGGATGTATAGGTGATAGTTGGCCCTTAACAACCTTTTTTATTAGTGTGCCACTTAGTAAAAGCGTCCGAATACGGCTGTTTGTATGGCTACTTCTAGTGAGCAATTTTCTTGGTCCAACTTGACTGACATTGGTCCAATCTAATTAGCTTTGTTGAGCAAATTAGTATTATAAAGAAACGAGGATCGTTAAAGGCAACTTAGGCCGCTAATTATGGAGAGATATGTCCGTACGGTCCCATATGGAGGGGCAACGTGACAAAGTACACGACAGAGATTTTATAGTCCGAGAAGGCATTTCAGTTGATTTATACTGTGATTAGCACCTTTTGGAACTTTTGAAATGTTGGCAACCACGTTGTTCAATTTTTCAGAAGCTGAGCATCAAAGTTATTGAATTGAAACTTTAGTTTGTAATACTACAATCAATTTGTAAGCCATTGAAACCTCATTAACCAAGGAAGTTGGAATTTTCAATAATGATTAGTCTTGGCTACTCCTCTATAAGACGTCTTAAAGTTGAAGTAGGACTGACTTGCCAAATTTGCTCGTTACTTCTTCTTTTCTACGCGCTATTTGTTGATTCGTCTTTTAGCGTGGATGTAAAGTTGGGCATTCAAATCTCTATATACGTAATAATATCATAATAACAACGAATAATAGCAACGATAACGATGAAAATGGTAATATGCAATGTAGTGAGAGATATTGATAGGATTAGTGCACGGAAATTAGAGTAATGGTTTGGTGGTTACGTGTACCTGTTGACTGAAAATGACAAGATTACTTCAGCAAACGATGCATGGCTTCTGCGATAGGTATAAGAGGACGTTAATGAGCGAGTACGGCAATTAGCGATGCATTAGGAATATGGGCATACGGTATCGACGGATGCGCGAGAAGATGTTAACAACTGGGTTTGGCAATGCGCCCTAAGTGTAGCGTCTTCGGGACCATGAACGTCGAGCGCCCTTGAAACAATGGACGATTGGATCGGATGTTGATCTGCTTCGCTCTCGATTTTGATCTCACTCTGCGGCGTTTCAGGTGTCAGTTCAATGGAAGGGCTTGCACTCTGTTTTATTTTTATCATATGGACTCTGTAATTAATTCACTCTTACATTGGTCAAAAAAGTGTAATCAAATGGAAGATTGCGTATCAATCAAATGAAGTCTATACGTTTGATATTGACGGACGAGTGTAAATGATGCAATAAATTGCGATTCATTCGCTATATTTATCTGTTATTGTTTTCTGCTTGAAAATGTTCATTGGTCGACTTATCATCACTATATGTAAAACTGATGTTTTCTCCAACTGAAGCGTGGAGAAGAGTCAAACAGCCGACAAAAACCCTTACCGCTGTAAAACGCAAGGCGATGCTTCTCCTTCAAATTGCTCAAGTGATAAATAGACTGAAGGGACTCTTCCGGTATCGCAATCAAAAATTTGATTACCTCAACTAAGCATAAATCAACGAATTCGAACGCTCCCAGGGTCAACTACCTATTATCATTGTCAAACAAAGAATAATCACTTTTTTCTGCTTTGTTAATGCGCAGTTGTCAATTGCACAGATTAATGAGTGCAAATCAGAGCAGTAAATCAATAGGTGATGTTTCGCTGGTTTCGCGTCCCTTAGAGCCTAGGAAGGTCAAATCATTTTACAGAATGTTTAGTCAAAAGTTCTTTTTATTAGACAGCCCAGTATTAAAAACTATGTCTTTCGCTGGGCACAAAACTTTATGAGAGTTTCAATAATCATTTGAAAGGTCGAATGTCTAAAGCTATGTGTGATCTGTTTGTCAAAAGTCTTTCGTTAGGGATGAAGTATCCAAAACAAAATTATGTTCCACATGCACCACGCATTTTCTCTTTTATCTCGGTTGTATTTCGCTGGACAAAACTCGTTCGTCAGACTGCTAGTACTCTTTCGATAGGACAAGTCTCTACTCAAAAACGTACTTGCTTTCTGCGAACGTTCCTTTGATAGCGCTGTAGGAGAAAGAAAATATATTTGTCTGACACCTTGCCTGACAGAGCTCCTTCTTCATGCTTCTAGTAATCATTCTATAAAGTAAGTTTCAATGTGCTCATTTTCTAGAAAGACTGTTTCGTTGCAGTGTCGCAGATAAGAAAGATCAAGATGTACGTAGTCAGCGAATTTGCTTACCAGTTAGTCTACAGGCTGGAGGGAGGGCGAACGTTCGATTGCCAGACTCATTAGACATCCGGAGTGCAACCTCTTATTCAATAAAAGTTTTTTTTCCTTTTGAGGAAAGCTTCAAATAATACGATTGATCCGGATACTATAAAGTTATGTTTATATCTCCATACACTTTTGTGCTTCTAGCGACTCATACGGAAAATAAAAGTGAACGCGCGCAGCATGTGTGAAACATATTTTACTCTAAATCCTACGTCGTGGTAGAGTGTCTTTTCGGAAACGGCTATGTAAGGCCCTCGCCAGTAATTTAAGCTTTCGAATGACTACTAACAGTCTCATGAAAATCTCTTCTCCAGCAAAGGGAGTTTGTTTTTCCTCCTGAGCTGTCTAGCGAAAAACTACTCAGTCAGATATCATTATAAGCTCAGCAGGAAGAGTTAATATTCGAAGTTTCAATTGCATACCAAAGAGCTTTTTCTCAAGCAATCAGTGCTTAAATATACCTGATAGTCATTTTTCAACCCTTGCATGCGGTCCATTATGGGCACTTATACAGCGCTGTAAACTTGTTTTGGCCTTATGAATCTTCGTCTTTGGCTATGGCAGCTTCACAACTCTCACCTGCATACCAAAACCATGAATGTCTTCGCCTCTTCCATGGTGATACTCTCCCAGTCGACGTTCCTCTGACTGCCATAGATATTTGCCTGCTCTGTAATTAACTACCAAGGATCGTCAAAGCAGCTCGTAGAATACGGCTGGCTGCCGGCACCCGGTAACATTGCCGTGTTAGACACCTGCCGCTAAGTCTTCAAAAGGAGGATGGTGGGTGGCTGCACATTGGTGATCCAATCACCTACTGCAGTGTAAACATTCAAAAGAGCTCTTCGTGCACCGTTAGTTCTGTCATCGTCGTCCTTAAGACTTTCTGATGAGCGCACGTTTTTGTCCATGTTGGCGTCCAATTCGTTACCAGTTTCCTCATCAGCGCTTACAGCGAAACATTGGGGCATGGTTCCCTAGTCTTTTTCTCAAAAGCTACCTAGTCTACTTTTCCTAAGGCATCTTAGCCTTCTTTTCTTGACATGACGACGCTAAAAGATGATTTTAGAATATTTGCAAGCAATATAGCAAGGTGTGGTAGTAATGTAGTAATAAACTCACATCGGTAGTAGCATGAAGAATACAGATGTTATAAATTGTGTATAAAATAGGTGAATATTTGCAAGCAACCAACATAGCAAGCTGTAGTTGTAATGGAGTAATAAGCTCACATCGGCTGTATGATAAAGAAGAGAAGCGATTGTCAGAAACGTGAACACCTAAACTACGAAAACGACAACGATGAGACATATATTTAGTGAGGATGCTACAGAGAAATCAATGAAATTGTATATTCCTACCTTTGCACAATAGCGCTATGGATCTGACCTACCCGGTGGATGATTTTGATCTACACACCTGGTGAAAGTTCGCAACACGACTTTGTAGACATTTTGTAAGATTTAATGGTTCAATAGTGTGGAAGATCTACTATTCAGAAGCATTTATTCACGCATATTTCTCTTACAGTGCCAAAAGCTATCAACGTTGCAATAGCCTACATAGAGGTTAACATCAACAAATAGCAGCTTAACAAAATTCTTCTTACCTCGTGATCCAATTTCTCACAGATACTTAGAAGTTAACCTTTCGAGAACCATGTGGGACATTTCGTTTTACACCGCGCGACATCAAGCTTCCTCAGCAGCTATAATGGCGGCGTCGCGTTCCCTGGTAGAGGCGGCGCATCTCGTTAGAAGACAGGCGCTAGACAGCACAATGGATACGAGGGCACAAACTTAGGTTCTGAGCGAAGATTTTCGTCATGATAGCTTCCATTTGAAAAGTTTCTACAAAGAGTCTTAGTAAAAAGAACGTAGCTTCCTTATTGCATCCACATTTTTTATGTTTCGACGCGAAAGAAATACATACATCGCTAAGTGATATCAATAACAATGACGATAATGATTATGAGTATGTTAAAGGTAACGAAATTGATAATGATGATGATAGTGAAAGTAATAATGATCGTAGTGAAAATTATGACAATGATACTGGTATTGATAGTGATAATGTTAATGATAATTATTTTAGTGTTGATGGTAATGGTAAAATGGCAAAAAAAGGATAATGTTCAGTTATTAGATCGGTCAAAGAATTTCATTGTACTATAATATGCAAAGCCATTTTTAATAAAAAGCTTTGTTTTGCGACTTTTTCACAGAACCTTGTCGGGTGTACACCCCTCTGCTCTTGTTCTCACTTTCAACTTTTCCACGGTTTAATCAGCTAATGTAACAACGGTGGCGTCTCGCACCGTGAGAATGAAGACGCTTTTGGCAACGGAGACGCACAGAGATGTAGATGCCGCGCCCAGCGAGACTCAAGAACAATAACCCCATTTGTCCGGTCCTTTACCTTTTCATAAAAAAGCATAAACTTACATCTATTGATGATCTAGTGTCAACCGATCCATCAACGTACAAGGTTAGACCTATCTTCAGTTGTATAGGCGGACCTACAGATAGAATAACGTGGTTTCTACACCTTATTTTTACTCAGGTGCTCAAATTCATACCAACCCATCTACCTAATACCCAAATGTTCCTAGATCACCTACGTTGCGCAAAACCAAACAACTCGCACGTAATGGAGTCATTTGATGTTACCTCACTCTATACAAACGTATCAAATGACTCTGCAATGCAAGCCATTTTCGATCTCTTAACTGACAATGAACAAAAAGTAAATATGAATGGCTTCACAATTCAACAACTAATGACCGTCTTAAAACAATGTCCTAGTTGTTCAATTTTTCGATGGTCGGGAAAATACTTTACACAACTCAGGGGGTTAGCCATGGGTCAACGTTTAGCACCTAGTCTTGCCATCGCTTTTATGTATAAGGTGGAAGCTCCAGTTCTCGTTCACCGTCCATTGCTCTACTGCCGGTATATAGACGATTGCTTCATTGTCTGTTCTACACAAGAGGAAATGGACAAATGCTTTGAAGTCTTGAACGGACAGTCAGAGCATATAAAATTTACGCGAAAAAGTCTAGACGGGAGCTGTTTTCCATTCTTAAACATCCAAGTAAAGCTTTGGATAGTGGCTGTAATACAAAACGGTATCGAAAACCAAGCAAGAAAAACATTTTTCGCCTTTAACGGTCGATCACCTTTCCTGTCATCCTTCACACATGAAAAAATCGCTAATCAAGAACATGTATAGAACGGCTAAAAATATGTGCACAGGAGAAGAAGAAAGGAACGAATTGTCAAACTTGGCACGAAAAATTGCCATTTCCAACAGCTACAAAACATTTGCTACTCGGAATTGTTCAAAAAGTGAAATCAGATCCCGAAAGAACAATACTCCGCACCTGAACTGAGTTCCCTTCAAACTGCTATTTATATCGAACAAAATCAGCACGCGGTCAAAAGGTGCCTAAAAGCGCGGTCCTGAAAATTCCGTGGTAGTTATCGAAATCCCACCTTCCACCCTACGCCATCCGCTGATGCGCAATAGGCTTTATGATCGATTGTGCAACACCAGAAACTGTATGATCTGCCCTATCGGAAAAGAGGGGGATTGAATGATATCGGGCACAATTTAATTACTAACATGTAAAACATGCGGGGAAGAATATATAGGCGAAACGGATAGACCACTTTTCATCCGCATAAAAAAACATCTAGATAGTAAATCTAAAATAGATTAAACCAAACCTTTAGGTTTACATTAGGCACAAAAACACAACAATAAGGATTTTGATGTGACTGTCACAATCCTAGCACAGCAATCAAAAACATCCACGCGCAGAACTCTTGAGGCATTTTGGATAGACGCCAAAAACCCCGAAATGAACCGGAAGGACGATTGCGTCACCATCACACGAGATCTCACGTCCTTCCTTCGTTTGATCTTCTAACCTGACCTAGGCAGCATGTAAATAAGACCATCCGAATCATTCAAATAGTCTAATACTACATACGCCTAGGCTCTGCAGAAGGCGGGTCGCCGAAACGTCAGCCGAATTTCTACGACTAATTTACCATCCTCGCGTCAGCTAATCAGGATAAGTTTTCTCGATTTTCATGTATCCAAGTTATGCATTAGCGTCTTTTCCGTTAGCAAATATTTTGCACTGCTTCATTGTATAAATTCGATCATACAAGCGGCTGCAAATTAGTTGGTTTTCAGGACATCCAGTGGTACTTCAGTGATGCTACCGTTCTGCTATAGTTTCAAAGGCATTTTTTTGTTTCCATGTAGTTTCATTTAAATATTAAGAAATGGATGGCAGTTTTGTTTCACTGTTCAAGGAGAAATTCTATCAAACAACTCAAATTACCTGTACATATTCTCATGTGTGAAACAGATAACAAAGCAGTCATCCATGTCTCTACGGTAGAGTAACAGCCGGGGATTACGGTGGCTCATTGTTAGCCCTCTCATTGTGCGAAATACATCTCGGACCATCTTACGATGGAGAAGTTTCGGCACTCATAAAGAGTAATGCGCTGCTGATCTGACAGGCCTTTTTTTCCTCCTCAGTGTTGTATAAGGGGCTCGCGGACGGCTTGCAATGCAACGTCAGCACTCCTTACGTACGCTTCATTAGAAGAAGCGTTACACAGGCAATCCAAAACTATAAATGTTAGTAAGATGAGCCCAAATATTCTTATTAACTCGGATATTGTAAAGTTATTTCATAAGTTTTAGCAATAGAGAAATGAATACAAGATTTGATAACTAGAAGTTATTAAAACTGCATGATTATGTTATCGAACAAGTGCTCATTGTCTTGTGAGCATTTTGTTTTTACCTAAACGTGTTTTAGGATGGAGCTGCGGAGAAAACTAATTCGCTTGCTGCCCTTTTACGAATGGCGCCTACGAGGAGAAACTAGTGAAGCGGGGCACAAGATAAATGAAGCTTTTTGTGACGATCCATGCACGACTGTTCAGACCAGACTGCTCTCTCCAGCGTTGAACTTCACAAACAACTTTATAGTCGTTCTTTCCGCAACCATATCATCGCCAAAGCTCCATAGATCCTGCGCTCCACTTTACCACCATTTTCCCCTTCGCGCCATTAGTGCATGAGCAGCAAGCAAAGTTGTTCTCAAGACAGCTCCTCTCAGAGCAAATATAGGCAAGTCATATTCCAAAACGTTCGCGAGAAGATTCTCAATTGAAGGAAGTTGAAGTCATGCATTTTGGATTGCTTCTGTTTGATAAATTATGTGTTTATTGCACTAGTGCCAAAACTCATGGAACGATCCAAGATCAGAGCAAGAAATCATACATATCTCAAAGGACCGTCCACAAAACTGTACATGGGTCTAACCTTAAGTATGGATCAGTAGACCCAAAATCTTTTGGATAATCACATATGGTTTCTATGAGAAAGTATAAAACTGAACATGTTGATAATTGGACACTTGAGTGAGAAACAATGAGTTGGTTTTGCCATTTTCCCCTGACTGTTTGTTGATTTGCGGTGTTACCTTTGCAATTCCCTCTTAAAAACGGACGGTGAAAGGTAGCCATTCTTAAGATGCTCCTCCTTAATATCTAATAGATGAAAAATTGCCACAAGCTCCCAATCCTTGTCACTAACAAAATAACGAGTGTGCATTGTTAGAAAGAGTCACTTCTCCTAACACATGACTTTCAATGTATCTGGCAAGCTATCGACCCTGGCTTGACCTTTAGCTTTCGATTTCAAAAGTTCCTTTTTTGGATGAGCTGGTATACATGAATTGTTCAGTTGTCGATCAAAACTGACTCTTGCACAATTCTCCTCAAAATATCAAACACAAAGGCGTTCTTTCAACGCACGATTTTGAAATATTTCAGTTAAAAATATGTACAAGTTGTCATAGTTTTAGCAGCAAAGAAACACATTGCGGCTGTAAACTCCACTCCGTACGCTATAAAGTCCACCGTACTTGTGTCCGATTAATTTTATTTGACCTCCCTTTTTTCAATTAACTAATGATTGGCTGATTGTCCTTTACACAAATTTTTTAGTTCATTGAGGGACTATAATCCGAAAAGTTTTGCTGATCGACTAGAAGATGAATAAGTAGACATCGGTCAGTAACACTAGCGTTATTGACTATGTAGATTAGAGTTCAGAGGATGACATACAACACTATAATGATTACGATATGTGAATTTCAATTTCCTCACGACATGCATTTGTTTTCAGTCCAGGGAGTATATCAAGTGCAGTAGTTAGTGAATTGTATCACTGCAGTGTATGGTGATATTTCCACTTTACAAGCAGTGAACTATTTCAGCGTCGAATTCCTTAATGCGCGGACATGTTCGATCACAGCAGATTGGTTGAAGCGGAAGACGGCATGCTACTGATGAGGCCAGGAGGCTGAAACGTAAGTCTAGTACTGAAAGTGGTAAGCCTAGCACTATAAGTGAACTGACAGACTTTATAAAAGGCGTATAATATGTTGTCAGTTAGTATTAACACGTTGAAATCCTGTGCGACATGCGGCGCCTCGCTTGGAGTTAGTGGCGGTTCAATGACGTTGTGGTAGTTTTCTAAAGGAATGCGACATTTTATCGTCAAAGAAGGTAAATTTGGCAGCAAATGCTGAAATGTGATGGAAGAGACACCGATCACGCTTTTTGTGATAGGAATAATGGCGATGCTTCCTCTTTAAACCCCTGATTCCAATGAAAAACCACATAGTGACTATATCGTGATGTTTAAAGCTGTTGTTGAACATTTTTATGCTGTCTTATGCATATTCATTCATATTTCAACCATATTTATCCTTTAATTTGCATGCTGACAACTTCTCTTTCTCACTCTTTGTCGCAGTTGAGTAATTAATCGATTAATTAATAACTTCATCATTTTGTTCTCTTGTAAAATCAAAAACTAAAATCGTATTATCCCAGTTTTGAAATCACTTCACATCATAAAAAGCCCCAACGTCGTGGTAGTAATTGAAAATGAGAAATCGAGCAAATGTTTGTCAAAAATGATGCTGCTCTCCCATGCCATGCCATTTCATCAATAGCTCTCATAATTTCTCTTTTACCAGTAAATCCCTAGAATAAGAACCTATTTGAATTACAAAAAGACTTCGTTCTATCGTTTTATGAGTAGTGCCTTTTTATTATTCATGCTTATTCTGTACTACTGTCAAATTTTATTATGGTAGTTTGACACTGGACATTCGCACCGCTTACGCCATCATGTATTCCCTTCAATTGATTGCACTCAAGACGACTTCAAGCTCCCTTTCAAATATCCATCTTTCCTAGCAACTCCGATGTGACCACAACCAGATGATTGTAGACGTTCAACAATAAAACAGAGACCACCTTGTTGTTCAAATGTTTACGATGGGCAACGTTTTCACCTATGGGAGCAATCCTTCCACCGCATGATTTGTTTCGGCTTCCACCTAACACGTTGAAACAAAAGTTTGAGTATTCCATTCTTCCGTGAGACATTGATGTAATTATTCTTTTCTCATATATACACCTTTTCAGCTTCTACGAATTTTCATAGTTCACGGATGTGAGGTGGAGTCGGGTACTTCTGCGCTACGAAACATTTGCGAGTGAAAAACGAAGGGCGTTCAAATAGATATTCCCAACAGAAGTTCATGATCGTGTTGTACACTGTCTTCGAAGACATATTCATAGTACTCACTATTCGACCACTCGCTATTCTCTGTCATTGAAGGTTCGCCTTTGAAAGTGACCGATTGAACGCATCGCAAGCCATTTTGGTCGTTCCACGTTGCGAGTAATAAAAAGCCTCCGAAACTACAGCCGATACTAAACGGTGTTCTATCAAGTCACTTCAAGGCGAGTTGATGAAGAGGCAATTAGTGCGTGATCAAATAAGGTGCCGTTACACAAGATCGTGCCCTAGTATTTAATACGACGGGAGGTGTCTGAAGAGACGTAATGCTTAGGTGCAAAAAAACCATGAACTTCCACAAACTGCGCACACCCCATATTTTGAAATTTATTGTGGAACAGGCAAATATCGGTGGCTATGAGAAGGATGTTGAGTGGTAGAAAACGGTCTCACTCTTACACGATGTACGATAGAAATGAGTAGCATGAGTTGGAAGTAAATTCATTTTTGTCGCTCTAGTAGGAGAAATGGCCAGGTGAGGTAAGGGTGCTGAAGATCAAGCTTTTCCTTGATCAAATGTCGCTCTCTTGAGACAATCTATGGTTTCGACTACCGAAATTTTACTGTTTAGCTGCCAACACAATTTTCGGTGAAGTTCAAACAGTGAGCTAATTATGCCGACAGCGAGACGTATCTTTTTTCTCGTTGGTAATACGCACCGAAAGAATTTTTCCATGAATTAAGCTTGGTACCCGAATCTCTATTTTTTCCTATACAGTAACTACTAATAATCTACTGAAAAGCAGGAGGTGCAGTGTAAGTACACTTTTAAAGACAGTGCTTCGAAATTTGATCAATGCGGACCCTGTCGTTGCTTACCTCGTTTGCATACTAAAACTATCTCCGAATATGTTCCTTTTACGGGTTCACATTGTCAAATGTGTTTTCCTTTCGAATCGAAAGATGGGAATTTATGGAACACGTGGATACTCTCCATGCTAAGAATATGTTTCTGCAATGATTAATCTACTCCTTCACAACAATATATCCGTTCAAATCAATATTCAATTATAATGAGACAGAAAACGTCAGTGTAATGTTTGAACAACGAGACATCTAGTCCAAAACGAAACGCAGTCCTCTTTTCTCTTATTACAGAGCAGTAAGCGAGTTTTGTATAAACCAAGCCCAGTGAATAAAATTTCTATTTCTCAAGTTATTGATTGATTACTAATAGTCATATCAGAATGCTTTTCTAGTCGAAAAAGGCAAGGAAACGCAAGCGCACTCTACAAAATATAACTGTAGTTCGCACAAGTCGTAATAAAAAGTGAGAATATTTCGGAGCATCTAGGCGTTCTTTCTACTACAAATAACTTTATAGAAATGTCTCCAGTGATGTCAATGCTTTAAAGCCACAATGTCCCCCAATATCAGAATTTTGCTTCGAAAAGCAAAAAAAAAAATCCCTTGTACAGTTGGAAAATGGACCCTGCTTGCAAAAGGTTGTCATTTTCTTTAGTAGAACGTACTAGGAAAGTCCTTTCACAATGAAAACTTAGTGTGAGGTTAGGCATCCTTTAAGCTATGGAATCAGTGCGAAAACATGGATGGAAAAGAAAGAAACAAAGTTATTTAATAGATGGAAATGTGTTCCCCTTCACAATAAGGTGCTTTTCTCGTTAAAACAGAGATGATTGTTCAGCAGATGGCATTTTCTTAACTATAAAACCTTTTGTAGAAGTCTCCTCTGCTATATTTCATCACTTCATCATTTCATACCAATAATATCTCCTCAGTACCTCAGATTACCAAACAAATTCCCATACTTTCAGTGCAACGTGTGGTAATAGAAACACCGCGACGCGCAGCGCTGCCGCACACGCGGCGTGCAGTGTGAGCTAATAATAACTCAGATCTTTGTCAATGTGATAAATTTTTACCGTCTCAAAAAAACAGTCGAAAAGTCATAGCAAGAAACCCAACATAAATCACAAAACATTAGCACTTGTTAGCGGAAATGTGTTTGTATGGGCGACCATCACAAGGGACAGTGAAAAATAGCTTACGTATTAAACATGCAAACAAAAAGTTGGGGCAAAGTCTGTTCTAAAACGATGTCCTGTTCTCAGTTTAGAAGTTTCTTTAATCATTGAAATAACGCAATTGTTGTCAGGAAAGCAGCAACCCCGCAAACAAAATTGACGCTCTTTCACGAAACAGCCACTGAACCCCTCGCACGGTTGTGCATTAGAATCCGTGCTATCTATTATTCATCGCAACATGATGCCTTCTCAAAGAATTTTTGCTGACACTTTCAAGGCAAATAGACAGGCCTACTGTAATTCGAAAAAAACATGTTTACTTAAACAGTAATGCAACTTGGACCACAATGTTTTGTGATGTTATCCTTTACAAACATAGGATATTGTCACGTGTGTGTGCATGCGCAATGCATCCATGTTAGCATGTTCATATGAATGATTGCATCCACTTCCTGACAGTCTATTTTTTCATGCTTGTTTGTATTTCCGAATATTACAGTGTTGGAACTTACAACTGAGGACATCACTAGGTGCATTGTAACTATTGATTTTAAGATCCAACAAAGGTGCAGCAAAGAATGGCTACCACCAACACTATTCAACAGTTATCAGTAAATGTGTTAGGCACAATTACATACCATTATTTTCCGCAATAGAAAAATTCAGCTGATTTTGGCTTGAAAATAGAAACTATGGACCGCTAATTTTTCTTATTCCATTTTTCACGAATTTCTTTGTTGCGATATCGTCAACAAGGCAGCAGAAAAAACACGGCACATTGCAAAACGGCAATGAACGAATCACTTTATTTCCTCGTTCTTATGTTGGACTTACATTCATGAGATCGAACGATTGAAAACAAGACGTAAACACTTTTTTTCTGCTTTATCATTAACCTCCTTTTTAAGTTCAACAGTGCTTGGACAGATTTGTTTATGAGGTATCCGGTAGACAGACAGTTCGATGAGTAGCAAATGATCTAGTTTTTTTTTTGATAAAAAAAGCGCGGTTGGTAGTAATTAGAGGACTCATTGAAAACAGTTATTCTCATTAGGTCCTACTACTAACAACTTCGGCTCTGCTTTGCAAAAGAAATGCTAAATTTATGTTTTTATGCGCAGGTGTTGAATAGTTGGTCTTGGTAAAGGCAAATGGTACTGATTCTGACACAAAATGAAACGACGGCTTCATTAGTGAGAAGAGAGATGATGGTGACAACTAGAATATTAAGGTGAGGCGGTCAGGGTGTAGTCAAACGGTCGTTCGGATGATGCCCGACTAACGAACTGACTATGTCTTCTCAATTCAACAACTAATGACCCTCCTAGAACAATGTCTTAGTTGTTCTATCTTTCGGTGGTCGAGTAAATACTGCACACAACTAAGGGGGCTAGCTATGGGCCGACGTTTGGCACTAGTTTTGCCATCGATTCTATGTATAAAGTGGAAGCTCCAGTTCTTGTTCACCGCCTATTGCTCTACTGCAGGTATATAGACAATTGTTCCATTGTCTGTTCCACACAAGGGGATACGAACAACCGTTTTGAAGTCTTGGACGGACAGTCAGAGCATATAAAATTCACGCGAGAGAGTCCCAACGGGAGCTGACTTCCATTCTTGAATAGTACCAAATGGTATCGAAAACCGAGTGGCAAAAACATTTTGGTCGATCACCTTTCCTCTCATCCTTCACACATGAAAAAATTGCAATTTAAAAACATGTTTCGAACGGTTGAAACTGGTGTGCATAAGAGAAGAGGAAAGGAACGAATCGTTAAACTTGGCACAAAAAAATTGCCATTTCCAACGGCTACAAAACATTTGTCACTCGGGAATATTCAGAAAGTGGAACTAGGTCTCAAAAGAACGATATTTCGGACCTGAATAAAATACGCTTTAAACTGCCATTTATATCAAACGAAATTAGTAGCGCGGTTAAAAGGTGCCTAAAAAGATGCGGTCTTGAAAATTCCGTGGTAGTTATTGAATTCCCACCGCCCACCCTACGCCATCAGCTTATCCGCAATAGAATTTGTGATCGATTGTGCAACACCAAAAACTGTATGATGTGTCCTAACGGAAAGGAGCGAGGTTGTATCAGATCGGGCACAATTTATATGGTATCATATAAGACATGTGGGGAAGAATATATAGCGAAATGAGTAAGCCACTTTCATCTGCACAAAAGAGCATCTAGATAACAAATTTTAAAATCGATAAAGGCAGACCTTTAGGTTTACGTAGGGCAAAAGACACAATAACAAAGGTTTTCATGTGACTGTCACCATCCTAGCACAGATATCGAAAATATATACGTGTAAAACTCCTAGGGCATTTTGGATAAACACCAAAAACTCCGAAATGAATCGGAAGGACGAGTGCATCACCGTCACACGAGACCTCACGCCTTTTCTTCGTTTGATCTTCCAGTCTGACCTAAGCAGAATTAAATAAGATCCTCTCAATCATTCAAATAGACTAATAACACATACGCCCAGGCTCTGAAGAAGGCAGCTCGCCGAAACGTCAGCCGAATTACTACGACTGCTTTACCAACCTCTCGTCAGCTAATTAAGATGAGTTTTCTTAATTTCTGTATAACGAACTGACTGCTGAGGTTGAAGGAAGTCTGGTGCCGCTCTCTCCACCTTGCTGTGATTGAAGCTTATCGCTGAAGCATTTGCACTCTCAGGCCATCGACCATTCGTGTTGTCTGAATGATCATGTACTTCCAAAAGAGATGCCAGAGTTCTATGAGAGGTTTGCTATAATGATTGTCTAACAGCCGATTTCTTCAATATTACCCAGATGTGATCTTTGATTTTTCACTCATTTTTTCTTCAGTGCTTGAAAATCAAATTTTACGTTTGAATTAATAGTCACTGTTTTTCACATTAATTTTGACTTTGCTTGCTATCTCAACTTAAGAAATTATTCCCTTTATATGTTGTGTTGCTCTAATTGTAGCTCGTGAATATGTCACCTTTCAAGTCAAAAATACCAGTGATGATACTTCATTCAAAGCCTCTCTACGAATGTGTGTGAAAGCATCGTTTTTGAAGATTGGTAGTCATGTAACAGTGAAAACATTCAAACAAATACTTTGTGAATAGCTGTGCACATCATCAATAACTACAATAACTGCCCTATGTACATACACAGATGGTGATTCAAACGTCAACTATTTGTCGATCTAGCACCTAAAATTTTTCTGTCGCCCATTTTTCGTCGCACTACTACAGAGGTTAGAATCTTGTTTCTGTTGAAGTAAGCTTGAAAAACTGACGGCTAAATTTCACAAAAGGAAACCCTTGAGTCCTCTTTCTATCTTCTCAACAACACTCAAGATAGCTGACGTTAGTGGAGAGGTGTGGACCTATCAAGCGTGGCGCATGAGAAACGTTATTTCATGGTGAACGATGCAGGGTTATAGGAAGCTTTTCTGATAAGTAAGTACATTTTTGAACTACTCATAATTCAACTAAATGTCAACTAGTTTAAAAGTGTTTTTTTTATCAAAATAGCCCTCTTACAACCTTGTAGCATTTATGATAAGGCTATGTTTCCTATAAATCGCAATGGAACCACAGCTTTCCAAAGAGGCCATGAAATTTTTATAAAGCTCACGAAGGATCATTATGTACCAAGTGGTGACGCCATGGTTATCCAGAGCCTCTATAACCAATTCTGCTTCTAATGAATCAAAGGCTTTCTTCAGATGGATGAAAGTGAAACAGAGTGTTCGTTTTTGTTCTCGTGAAATGAGTCTTGTAATCGTGTGGATGTGGTCTATGGTAATAAATCCTTTTCGGAACCCGGCTTGCTCGCATGGCTGCCCTTCGTCCAGTGCTCTGTATAGGATGACTCAAATGGGTTTAGAGACTACGGACAGCAAGCAGATTGAGCGATAATTGCCTATGCGTGAAGGTCTCCCTTTTTGAACAACAATACGGTCTTGCTGGTTTTCCATTAAATAGGGACCTTGCATTCTGACAGGTAGCGAGTGAAGAGCCGAACCAGGGTGTTGATGAGAACTGGCGGCAGGTTCTTAAGGTGTCTGGTTTAATCCTGCTTGAACCGGGTGTTGTTCTGTTATTCACCGACGATATAGCATGTCGGATTTCGAAAGGGAGGACCGGTAACGACAAATTCATCCTATTACAAATTATATGACGATAAGAGGACATGGTTAGCGAAGAGATCCCAGTAGCACTGCTGGATAATTTTCTCCATTGCCCTTCTGGAAGCTGTAAACGTCTCCTCAGCGCATCGTAGTGCAATCACCATGGTCTGATATGAGGAAGCCTCGCTGGGCTTTGCGAATGCTTTTCCCAGCTTCTGAAGTTTTTGCTATAACTACTGCTCTTCTCTCTTTCAGGTCATCTTCTATCGCTTCTCCGCAGCCTCTTGAAAGTTCGGACGTAAGGTTTCGGTTGCCTGTAGCTCGTGCGATTCTACGTTGACGTATCAGCTCGAGTGTTCTGCGGAGACAAGAGTCTCTTCGTGACCTTAGGACTCTCTGCTTTCATAGCGCTGACGTGAAGATTTTCAACGAGTCAATCGTATTCCTCATCGATGTTGTCGACAACGGTATCTTCCCGAGAGCCGACTAATGATTTAAATACATCCCAGTTTATGGTAGTTCTGAGACTTCGTTGTTTGAATTTAGCGGCTTTCTCTCCTCTCCTCAAAAAACGGAACGTGGCTCGAAGGAGGCGATGGTCTGATTCCGTGTAGAACTTAGTAACAACATCGACATCGGTCAGGCAAAACCTTCGATTTACTAAGATGTGGTCTATTTCGTTACGGTACTCTCCATTGGGTAACTCCCACGTCCATCGCTGAGAAAGAGGCTTTTGGAATTGCCAGTTACCATGGTTGGTTTGGGTCGTCATGATAAACTCAGATGGCCTCTCATCCTATCCATTTCATTCTAGTCTGTAAGCCCCAATATGACGCTCTTTAGACGTTCATCTAGGTCTAACTTTCGCGTTGAAATCTCCGACAATGACTTTGAAGAATGTATGATCTTCTTCGAAAAACTTTTCAAGGTCCATACAGATTGCTTCGACTTATTCTTCTTCATAGGTTCATGTTGGCGCGTAAGCAACGAAGATGGTCAAAGCCGGCATAGAATCACATCGCTTCAACCGTAATCGTCCGATACGGGTTGTTAGTTGTTCGAACGAATCGATGTTCACGGTGAAAATCAATTTGACGAGAACGCCAACGCCGCCGACACCGCTGCTATCGCATGTTTCAAGAAACAGTTCTTTTCTGGGGTCATGAACAGCGTGAAAAGGATGGCGTCTTCTCGTCTCAGCCAGGCCAATGACGTCATACCCTATTCTTCTTACTTGAATCAAATCACCTTCTACAGCGTTCTTGCACTATAGGTACAGATCGTCAATTTAGCCCGTTTCGATCTTGACAATCTAGGTTTGGCCCTGAGATTTTAGCAGCCTCTCTGTACTCGTCCTACACAGCGCTGCCGTACTGGAGGCTCTTTCGGGGTCAGGGGAATGAGGCCCATATTTGTTACTGTTTTTGGTATTTTGTTACCCAACTTGCCTGCCAGGCTCTAAACGTGAGCTTGGTACACCACGATTAGCTTGCCAGTCTCTCTCGGAGGAGCGGGAGGAGCTTATTTGTTGGGGGACTCCTAACCGCCTCCCGTGTACTTTCCAGCCGCTTGATTGCAGACTTTTGGCTGATTTCACTCGTAGAAATAGAGTTTCGTCAAATCGGCACTTCTGAAGCAGCGAGCTCATTCCCTGAATCCACCTGCGTCTCTGGGAAGCACACAGTCGCTTTTCGTTTGCGACTGTTCCCCTATCCACGTGCCTGGGGATGTGCCACGTGTCCTCGCGACTAACCGGCGGGATTCCTCAAAGAGGAAGATCCTTGGGGTGTTATCTATAGCATTTATTTCTTGAATACTAGTGATGCAAAACAATGCAGTGAAGTAATGAAGCATCAATTATACAATATTCGTGGTGGCTCACATTTCGGCGAAGTTCGCCAACTTTAAAGCCTGAAGAGGTCAAATTGATTCACAAATTGTTAATCAAACCTTCATAGCCCCAACAGAAAGCGTAAGAAATAAATTTTTGAGTCGCATAGTAAAAACTTCATTTCAAAAACACTTACCGGTATGTTGAGAGGTTTCTCGTTATTACGAGGCACTCCTTTTGCGGTTGATTTTTGTGCCTTAATCATGTACCAAATGGCTTCTAAAGCTTTGAGCGCAGATGTTTTTTAATTCCTTTGCAAGGACCGTGAAGTTAACGTTGAAATCTGCTTCTTTATGCTTTTGTTTCTGTGCACACATAGTGAGGTTTTTATGTACGTTCCCAGATAGGCGTTTTTTTACACGGATGTGGAGTGGTCTACACATTTCGCCAATAAATTCATCCCACATGTCTCAAAAGAGATAAGGTAAACTGTACCAGATCTCATACAATCGCCATCTCTGCCGCTTAGGCAAACTTTGCAGTCACTGGTTTCGCAGAGGCTGTCATACAATCGGTTGCGGACTAATTGGCTCTTTAGTGTTTTTGATGGTATTTCGATTACTGCTACCGAATTATCTAAAATCGCTCTTTTTAAACAGCGTTTAATGGCTGCACTTACTTTGTTGGAAATAAAAGGCAGGATGAAAGGGACATTATCCCCGCCAGACCTTGAGTATGGGGGCAACGAATTTTCTCGAATTCTACTCTGAGGAGCCCCTACCGCGTTGTAGCCTTCAGAGATGGCTATTTATTTCGCCAGGCTTAGGGACTCCACCTTATGTTCCTTTCCTGTGCACACATTAGCAGATGTTCGAAACATGTATTTTATAAGTGCACATTTTGTGTGCGACGGATGAGCATATAGGTAATGAACCAGGATGTTTTTGTTACTTGGCTTGCGGTACCATTTTATGCTTCAGGAGTTCTGGAGAGGTTGACTTGGACGTTTAAAGATGGAAGCCAATTTGCGATAGGTTTCTCACGGGTGAACTTTATGTACTCTGACTGACAATTTGACAACTCAAAACATTTGTCCATCTCCTCTTGTGTTAAACAAAAACAAAGCAATCATCTATAAACCTACAGTAGAGTAACGGCCGAAGATCGATTACTGGGCTCTCCACTTTAGGCATAAAGGCTATAGCAAGTGTTGGCGATAGTCGTTGTCCCATTGCTAGCCCTCTGATTTGGGCAAAATAGTTCCCCGACCATCTGAAGATTGAACAGTTTAGGCATTCTTTCAAGAGAGCCATTACCTGCTGGATGGGGAAGCCATACATGTTCGGTTCCTTCGCGCTCCGTTAGAGGCTGACATATGCCTTGCATTGCGAACTCATTCGACACGTTTGCATAAAAAGCGGTCACGTCGAAAGATTCCATTACGTACGCGTCGTTGGGAGAGGCGTTACGTAGACGATTCAGGAACATCTGAGTGCTTGTCAGATGAGCTGGAATGTGTCGTAGCGACTGGGATGCTGGGACTGCAATTTGATGAGGAAGGTGCATCGCAGTCCATGTGATTGCTGCACTGTTAGTCTCCACCTGTACAACAACCCAGTGGAGATTGAAAGCTTTGAGTAGGTTGGGAGTTATTCTGCGCCTGTTGCGAATAAGATGTATGTTCAGTGATTTTCCTCTGAGTACGTATCCGACATCTTCTATCGACTGCTTTTTCAGACATTTTGAGCGTGTCTATCAAAAAGAGGTCGAAAGAAGAGCTACGCGCTCGACTGCTGATCATCACAATGTCAGGTAAGTACATCACCTGACTCGAGGTGATCTAGAACTCGGCGTCGATCCTTCATAGAGGATTATTTAATTCCAGGAGATTGGCTGAGCCGAGAGAGGCTGGTGCTGATGAAAGCTAAGAGGAAGAAACAGGCGCTTGCACATCACCGGAACTATCAACAAAA
Source organism: Parelaphostrongylus tenuis (assembly GCA_019055375.1). Classification (NCBI taxonomy): domain Eukaryota; kingdom Metazoa; phylum Nematoda; class Chromadorea; order Rhabditida; family Metastrongylidae; genus Parelaphostrongylus; species Parelaphostrongylus tenuis. The sequence continues at coordinate 35,382 of JAHQIW010003623.1, forward strand.
CATGCATATCCTTATCAGATTACATCATTTTGTGCGGGTCTATAAAAAATCGGTCGGCAGAAGAAGAATAAATTGGATTAGAACAACCTTTGGCTTGAAGAAAGCTAAATGTCAAGGATTATTGAAGAATGCAGGGGTGGGTAGATAGTCGGACTCAAGAATAACATGTAGAATTAGGGAAATTTTTCAGTGCTTTTTCTGTATTTACAAAGCTTTCCTCTTCTCAGATATTCTACGATTAGAGCCATTTCATGCACGTCGTGTTGAAGTCCAGCGGTCAGGAAATAGCACTATTGTTAGTTGTTGTTACAATGTAAGACCATCCATAAGCTCCTGACAAAGCCAATGCCATTTTTCAGCGATATATGATACTGATGGATGACATAAGATCTATAGCTCGTTTACATTTATCATTTCAAAGAAATAAAAAAAAAACAGCGCTAGTGGAGACTTATGGCCCTTTAGTTCTTCAAGTCTAACCTAAGCCTGAGTGTGTTCTCGTAATTTCTTATTGATAGAAACCAATTGAAAAATGCTTTAGAAGCCGATGGGACCATAACACTCCACAAAGGTCAAAGAGTTTTAAGAATACATTCTTATTATTGCGCGAGTAATCCTTACCAACTCACAGAAGACGGATAATGACGGTTCAACTAATTGTGATCGATTTCCATCAAAAATTGTACGGAGTGACAATTTTTAATCTATGAGACGATCACACTTATTGCAGACAACTATATATCGAGATTAAAACTTTGTGATTGATTCATCTTCTCTCTTCATGTCAATCACTCATATTCGACATCACCAATGAAGTGCTGGAAATGACAGAAAAGAGTCATCAGAGTTCAACGTGCATTTCAACAGAACAGAAATCTTTTGTGTAAAGCACAAAAAGTAGAAGTGTATCGATAAAAAATAAGAGATAAGGAGTCAGCGATGATCAGTGCTTGAGGACTGCCTCGCTCGACTTCATTAACCCCTTGAGGACGGTCGGTGATATCAACCGGTGCCGTGCTGATAGCTCGAGCGACATGACCACGAGAAGAATTATAAGTGTGAAAACATGGGCTAACTCTAATAAGATGGACAACATTAATATATAATATGAGTAGGAAGCATGTACTACATTTTAAGTCTAAGTCTTACTAGAACAATTTGTAGGGAAGCCGCTTCAGTAATGTTCAATTTTTTGTGACAGCAAAGTGCTAAATTATATCATATAACTGTCTCCTGACCTGACGCACGACGATATCCTGACGATAAAATAACGCAAACGTTTTTGCACACCACTCTAAATTATCGGGCAACTTTTCTCTCTTAAGAGAGCCATTATCTGCTAAATCGAGAAGCCATACATGTTAGTGGTTCTTTCGTGTTCCCTTAAAAGCTCACGTATGGCTTGCATTGCGGGCTCATTCGACACGTTTGTATAAAGAGCGGTCACGTCGAACGGTTCCATTACGTACGCCGTGTTGGGAGACGCGCTACGTAGACCATTTAAGAACATTTGGGTTTTGGTGAGATAAGCTGGAATGTGTTCTAGCAGTTTAACTAGTATCAAGTTTAAGAACCACCTTCTTCTATCCCTTGGCCCGTCCACTCAGCTGACGATGGGTCTAACTTTGAGTTTTGATGAAATAGTAGAGACAAAATCATTAATGCATGAAAACTTATAAGTTTCAATAAGCAAGTACAAGGCGAAGCATGCTGGTGGATCGAGTTTTAGCTGAGAAATAACGTAAGGCTTCAAATCGGCCGAAGTTGCTATTTTAACCTATTCTTTGTGCAATTTTCGATATCGTTTTTAGAATTCTTTTATCTTGTCCTACTTCTATCTAAATATCTGTTTTTGTAAATAAAACTTGATACTTTGCAATTCTCAACATTTTTGGCTAACGCTTCGACGACTCCGCCTTTGTCAGAGCCTAGACGTTTATATCATACCATATCTAACCACTTGGTTAATAGATTTCGTATGCATCAAGAATTCAATAGAAATTAATTGAGCTATCTAATCATTTCAAAAAAACTCGCACCTTATTTCCGCTCATACGAGAGAGGTCACCGGTATTGTGTGACGCACTTTGAAAAATGATCCACACTCAAACTAGATAATGAATATGAAATAAAGCGCCATCTCACTTGTTATGTTATGGCATTCTCCTCTACTATTCATTTTCAAACTTCTTCGATTTATCCAAAAGGCTTCGCACGTTCTTCTTGCTGAAGATTCAGATTCTTACGCCAGGATTCTTACTACCACATCAAAGTCCGCATCGCTGTGCTTCCATATTGTGTGCCATCCTAAAGGCCTATTTATTTGGCTGCTAGCTCTACCGTCTAAGGGTTCTTTAATGAGATCCAAAGAGGTCTTCCCGCTTTTCGAGTGCATTCCTTACCTCACGCCGTGCAGAAGATCTGGTATATTGTACCCTAACTCATGCAATTTTCGTCTCTAGCAATAGGCATACTACACAATTGTCAGTCTTACACAAACGCTCGCAAATGCGGTTCCGAACCAACTAGCTACGTAAGTTTTTATGATTCTTACGAAGTTTTCCTGACCACTGTTTCTGAAAGACTTTTATGCTAGCGGAGCTTGCTTCATTTACTACAGAAGGTAGTTTCAAAGATATCTCCCATAAGAGTTTGGAACAATATCGTTTTCGTTATTTATATTATGGGGCCTATCTCTCCTTTTCGATTCAAGTTCAGTGCTTGCTCCTAAGTAGCCATTTGGAATCGCCATCTGTCGCGTCAGACGCAGTGACTCCTCTCTCCTTTCCCCACCCGTACAAACAATTGCAGCCGAGCGATAGAAGTTTCGAACAAGTCCTCTTCTTGTGCGCCTAGTCTGAGTATGATTCATTTTCCAAAGTGTGTACATAAGGTCGGTGACTTCGCCCTTGTGGGTAAAAATAAGATGGGTTTTTTCAGAATGACGAGGGTGTTGAATTGTTTTTAGCCGAGTTTTCGATGCATGCGAAATATTAGCCGTGTAAATAAATACGGTAACATACGCACGTCTAGCCTCCTAAGCTAAAAATTTTTGAGAAGCGAGAAATAATGGCCTTTCTCATGTTTCAACTAAAGAAAAAAGAGAGTTGATAAAAGCTATTACGAGATGACTAGCTTTCGAAAAGTTCATATAGTCCTAGAATACTCAACAGAATATACTAACAACAGTCTTCCTCTTGCAATTTCTGAATCTCACTGAATACGTACACTATCGTATTGAAACTGCAAAGAGAATGTTGTGACAAGAATGTTCGCCGCTCAGCAATTTAATCGAAACGACATGGACTGTTTATTCACCACCACTCGCGTTGAAATAAAATTCGTACTGGAGCCGATAGTCTTACAGTACCACCGGTGCTTACGATATGACATTAGCGAAACAGTTAACGTGGAATTTATTACACTCCGAGCGTGAGAACTTTCGCATAGGTATTGGAAATGAAAGAAGCCTTTAGCTTTACGTAATACCCCGATCACCGCTGGGTTGAGGTCCGCATAGTAACCAAAACATTTCTTATAAGGTTTTTTTCACTTGAGGCGTAGTCATCAGTAAGTTTTCTTGAGCAAACTAATTTCTAGACATGTCATGCGTTCTATACAGTGGTTCTTGAAGGTTATTATGCAGCATTTGCATTGAAATGTTGTTATAAAAAATTTTGATTATTTCAAAATTATGTAGTGCTGAATGAGCGAATCGACCTCCTGTAGTAATCAATTATTTCAAAGTATTTTTTAATTATCAGTTTGCAAATTTTCGGCTTCTGCATCATCCGTAAGCTGTCGGTTGATTTTCTTTCTTATCTCTTCTTTTGATTTCGACCTAACATCACTCCGAATCAACTAGTAGGAAGCCCAGCCGGGGAACCGTGGCCGAAGCCCATTTTTTGGAAACGACATCATGAAGACCTGAAGAAGCCCTTGCAAGTTTACGTCAGGAAACCAAGGACTATTCTGTGCACAAACAGCAATATACCATTTGAATCATATGGTGAGGAACGCATAACAAGTGAAGAAGACGGACCATCTAAGTATCTAAGTAAGTGAGTTTGCAAATAACTGCAGAAATAAGATAAATAAGGAAACAATTTGCATGCGTCATGAGAACGGTGAGAAGCTTCTTTGTACGAAATGTAAAATGACAATTGTTTTGTTTGCACACCGCGGAGAAATCACGAGAATCGGTGGTGCTCTATAAACGTCCATCTTTATTAAAAACTTGGAGCGTTTGAAAATGTGACCAGCAAACCACCGCTTACTTTCGCATTCACCCGCATTTATAAGAAAGTTCACTTTCATCTCAGTAGAGCGATAACTCCAGCAAGCATATATTTTCGCACCTTACAGCAAAACCTCATACCCCGTATAATTGCTTCCTATCACCACTTCTGACGCTGCTTTCCCTTACTTCATGCTAGCGGATTCGTGGTGTCATCCCAATCAACTTGTTTCAAATACATTAATGGAATTGTGCAGAAGTCCTTTCAACTCTCACTGGGCCTCTCCATCAGCAAAATACATTTTATAGCAGAGCAGTAATAAAAGGGAGAGCTAACAAAAACATTACAACTTGAATTGTCAAAATTTCAGTTCCTAGAAAATCTCAGTAAAAAATATTTCACACCAAACGTTGTGCGCCGTTTTGGCCAGTAGATGTCTTTTTTGATAGATTTTCTCACGAAAGTGCACAACGGTGGAACTTTGTCAATTGTAAAATTCCTTATTGCTGGGAAAGTCAAGGTTTTTTGTCTCAGCAACGAGGAAAATATGATGGTAATCTAATTTGAACCACAGCACTTGACAAAGTGACACATTCAGTGAAGTTTTTCTTAGGTAACACTTCCTTTATTCGTCTCCATTCAAAATCTGACATACATCTTTGTTAAGGGTATATGTCTAGACCCTGTTGATCAGTAGAACCTTCTGAGGAGGCCAATTCAGAGAATTTTTATCTAAATAAACGGGTCGACTTTTGAAGCTTTTCTGGAAAACAAAAAGTTGGAAAACATCTAGCTTAGTAAACGTCGCTGGTCACAGTACATGTGTTGAGTGTCATATCTTGCCTTATTGCTTTGTTTATAAGTCTTAGTTTAGAGAGAGGTCGAATTTTCAGTGATATACATAACGTTCACTCGGGCGAAGTTAAGTAACCAACGTCTCACAGTTTCCGGGGCCAGAAGGTGAAAATTTTCAACTTGAATTCACAATATTTCCTGTGCTATTTAGGATTCGTAAATTATTAGTGAGCATGAAGAGTTTGGCAATCCTATTTTCGCTGCTAGCCACAGTCGCGGTAGTGCTGGCATGTGGAGTATTGCCGCAAGGTCAAGGTAATGAATAGAAGTATCATAGTACTGCAAAACTTTGCGTTTTGAAATAGAATTACGAACCATATTTGGCGACATATTCCATACTTATCACTTTCAACACTGAATACATTTATCAGAATAATTTAACTCCAAATTTTCTACACTGCAAAATCTTTTAAATTTTGTTTCAGCAATGACAAGGAACTTCACTGTGAGCGGCTTCAAATTACCAACGGCCATGGTTTTCACTGCTTCAGCTACTGCTGCCGCTCAGCTTCCCGGTGGCATTGCTGCAACTTCGGATGCCGCTAAATTATTCGTATCTCGCCTTGTGATGCAAACAGTAAATTCACAACTTTCAAGTTGCAGGTTTCTTTTGCGTGAATTTATTAAGCAAGGGAGGTGACTGAAACTTTCTGAAATTTGTTAGCATTATAGTCCTTAGCTCGACATAATTTGATTGAAGACTCCTTCGTATGAATCCTGCCAGCTGCTGAAGAGATATGCTCTTCAGGTTACTGATGTTCTTGAACAGCAAGGTCGTAGCGCAGGCCTTCCTGATGCTATAATCTCAGGCATCTTGAATCAGCTCATGGTTCAGGTCAATTATGATCCTTTGGAATGCAAAGCCGTGACTATCAATCCAGCCATGAAATGTAAGTGATAGAGATTATTTTGAGAGAACAGATCTGGGATTACTGCTTCTTTGTAATCTTCATTTCCAATCAATAAACAAACGCCCATGGAACATGCGGACCTGTTTAATGATAAGGGCCTGTTTGAACCTCAGCAGTGCAGACAAAGGGCACTACGTCTCTCATAGCGGAAAATTGGTAGCAGACAAGTTTGATATTCTCCTTCGATCTCTAGTTGTTGGCGACTGCCTACATAAGTAATTCAGGAGTACCCGTTCAAGGTCATTCTAGTGTTTGTCAGGAAATCTCCTCGACTAGCCATTGACGATATTTATGATAATGAGAAAAACCTGAAGCATCGACAGAAGACAGGAGCAAAATTGAAGGCTGTTGTCACTGATGCTTGAGAATGCACGACTCGAACAAGATAACTGCTAGGAATCGGATGTGATATTTTATTATGTAAAAAAGAGATTGATAGAGTATTCACGGAGTGACCACGCTGACCATTACCTCACCTGCTATTGTGCATTCATCTGAGGCAAAACGGTGCAACTACGAAGCAGCAAAAATTATTGAGATCTAATGTTCACCCTATTTTACATGAGGATATGGTAAAGAAGAATCTGCCGAAGACATCGAAGCGGAGTAGGTGCATTATGCTTGCAAGTGCAAAGAAGAACGTGAAAGACTCATATCTATCGTCAGTTATGATATTCCACCACAGAAGTGGGATACTCTACTTGCTCCTTGTCTACGTCGCTTTGCTCATTTGCACAAACAGTTTATGTCACTGCTAACAATAAGTCATTTTAGAAGCTTAACTATGCAAACTAGAAAACGATAAAGCCTCTTAAATTGTGCGCTGAACCAAAATAGATATTATACTCTAATATCAAAGCGTTTCCAAGACACTGATTGCCTTAGTCGTACTTATTACGACGAAATAGTATGAAGTCTGAAGAACGAAAAGCACTCATCACAGCATCAGCACATAATGTTTTTACACTGATCATCACCTGTATCACCTGTCGTCCGTTGATCGTCGAGTGACTAGAGCGGCAACACTTCCATTGTTTCGTATCGCCTGCAAGAGTAGCCCAGTAGGTCCTTCTCGCTCCAGAGATTCGCTGAGCATCATATCTCTCTTCTATACCTTTCGTAAAGAGATCAAATAAACGGGTTGGTGGTCTTCCTGCAGAGCGCTTGATGATCCAGTCGGTAACGGCTCTTGTCCATCGGTTGTCGTTGAAGCGCATCACGTGTCCGGCATACATTTCTTTCGATATCTTGGCGTGAGGAACGACATTTTGGACTTCCGATCGATAACGTAGGTCGAAACTTTGGATCCTTTCTCTCATTTGCTAGATACGGGATATTCTTAGCATCGACCATTCGACTTCGCGTTCAATAATGCAAAGTGATCCTTCATAGTGCTTAGGTAGCGACCATGTTTCTGCTGCATACGTTGAAGCAGGGATAATCGTCAAGTCGAAAAGGTGGGCACGGAGTCGGATGCTCTTTGTCGTCTTTACCACATCTTCGATACTCTTAAACGTTCCCAAACCGCTGGTTTCCTCCTGCCCAACTCTGGAGCTAGGTCTTCCACCATGGTGATTTTACGACCTAGATAGACGTAACTGAAGCATTCGGAGATTGCCGTTCCGATGAGCGTGAATGAGGCATTTAAAATCCGTCCGTTCCTCATGAAAATAGTTTTCGTTAGATTAACTCGAAGACCAATCTTTCCACAGGCGTTATCGAAATCGGTCGAGATTCGCTCCGCTGGCCGATGCTTGGTGTTATAAGAACGATATCATCGGCAAAGCGAAAATGGTTTAATTGTCGACCGTCAATTTTCACTCCCATATCGTCCCATTCTAATGTTGGTATGATGTTATGTAGCGTGGCAGTGAGTAGTTTTAGCGAAATTGTATTACCTTTTCGAACACCTCTTCTCACGTCAATGGTGATATTGTTGTAGAATGAAAATATTCCGTTGTGAAATCTTCATAAAGCTCACGAAGGATCATTATATATCGAGTAGGGACGCCATGGTTATCCAGAGCCTCTATAACCGATTCTGCTTCTGATGAATCAAAGGCTTTCTTCAGATCGATGAAAGTGAAGCAGAGTGTTCGTTTTTATTCTCGTGAAATGAGTCTTGTAATCGTGTGGATGTGGTCTATGGTAATAAATCCTTTTCGGAACCCGGCTTGCTCGCATGGCTGCCCTTCGTCCAGTGTATAGGATGACTCAATTGGGTTTAGAGATAACGGACAGCAAGCAGATTGGGCTATAATTGCCTATGTCGTGAAGATCTCCCCTTTTGAACAACAATACGCTCTTGCTGGTTTTCCACTGAATCGGAACCTTGCATTCTAACAGGTAGGGAGTGAACAGCTGAGCCAGGGTGTTGATGAGATCTGGCGGCAGCTTCTTCAGGTGTTCTGGTCTGATCCTGTTTGGACCGGGTGTTGTTCTGTTCTTCACCGACGATGTACCCTTTCAGATTTCGGAAAAGAGGACCGGTGGAAAGACATATTATCCTCTTCCAATTTATATGACGGTAAGAGGACATGATAGCGAAGAGATCCGAGTAGTATTGGTGTATGATTTTCTCCATAGCCCTTTCCGAAACTGTAAGTGTCCCGTCAGGGTATCGGAGTGCAATCATCTTAGTCTTGTAGTTGATGAAGCCTCGCTGGGCTTTGCGAATGCTCTTCCCAGCTTCTGCAGCTTTTGCCATAACTGCTGCTCGTCTCTCCTTGAAGTCATCTCTTATCGCTTCTCTGCATCGTTTCGCAGGATAAGACGTAAGGTTTCGGCTGCCTGTAGCTCGTGCGATTCCCCGTTGACGTATCAGCTCGAGTGTCTGCGGAGACAAGCGTCTCTTCGTGACCTTGGGGCTCTCGGCTTTCGTAGCACTAACGTGAAGGTATTCAACGAGTCGATCGTATTCTTCGTCGATGCTGTCGACAACGGTATCTTTCCAAGCGCCGACTAATGATTTGAATACATCCCAGTTTAGGTAGTTCATGGGACTTCGTTGTTTATTCAGCGGCTTTCTCTCCTCTCCGCGAAAAACGGAACTTTGCGCGAAGGATGCGATAGTCTGGTCCCTTGTAGAACTTAGGAACAACAGCGACATCGGTCAGACAAAACCTTAGATTTACTAAGATCTGGTCTATTTCCTTATTGTACTCTCCATTGGGAGACTCCCACGTCTATGCCTGAGAGTGAGGCTTTTGAAATTGTGAGTTGCCATTTATGGTTTGGGTCGCCATGATAAACTCAGATAGCCTCTCATCTTGTTCATTCCATTCTAGTCTGTGGATCCCAATGTGACGTTCTTAAGACGTTCTTCTAGTTCCAATTTTTGCATTGAAATCTCCGACAATGACCTTGAAGAATGCATGAACTTCTGTGAAGAATTTTTTGAATTCCATATAGAACGTTTCGACTTCTTCGACTCGTCATAGCTTTATGTTGGTGCGTATGCAACGAAGATCGTCAAAGCCGGCATAAAACCACATCGTTTCAACCGTAATCGTCCAATACGGGTTGTTAGTTGATAAAACGAATCGATGTCCACTATAAAATTCGATTTGAAGAGAATGTCAACGCTTCAAATGCCTCTGCTATCGCATGTCCCAAGGAACACTTCTTCTCCGCTGTCATAAACAGCGTGAAAAGAATGGCGTCTTCTCGTTTCAGCCTGGCCATTGACGTCGTACTTATCCTTCTTGCTTAAATCAATAGATCTTCTGCAGCGGACTCGTGAGCAAGTGCTCTTGCTTTGTAGATACAGATCGTCATTTTAGCCAGTTTCAATCTTGGCAGCTTAGTTTGGCCCCTGAGATTTAAGCAGCCTCTTCGTACTTGACCTACCTGGCGCTGCTTTTGCAGTGGCTCTTTCGGGGTCAGGAGAATGAGGCCCATATTTGTTACTGTTTCTTGCCATTTCGATACCTAGCGTATAGCTTGCCAGGCTCTAAACGTGGGGGCTGGGTACTCACGAGTAGCTTGCCAGTCTCTCTCGGAAGAGCGGGAGAAGCTTATTTGTTGGAGGCGACTCCTAACTGCCTCTCATGTACTTCCCAGCCGCTTCAATTCAGGCCCTTAGCCGACTTGACCCACAGAAACAGAATGTTGTCAAATCGGCACTGCAAAAGCAGGGAGCTCATCCCCTGAATCCATCTGCGTCTCCGGGAACCACACGGTTGCCTTTGGTTCGCGTTTATTCCCATATCCACCACCTTGGGACGCGCCGCGTGCCCTCGAAACTAACCGGGCAAGATCCCACGTAGAACGAGGTCCGTGGACACTGATCATACTGCACAGAAATATAAATAGGGATTGACGAGAAAATTGCTACCAATCAAAGATTCCTTCCAAATTTTTGAAGATTCGAGTGGAAAAAAATTGATGAGAAAGGTTGCTTGCAGTCAAGCGCGGTAATGACTTGCCACACTGTGTCGTCATCGGCAGCACAGTGACAATCTTATGCGGTGGGATGACGATGAATGATGAGTGTGAACTAGGGAAACCGGCGAACTTCGAGGCTATTTCCACCAACCACATGTCAATTTCAGGCACTTTCACGGTATAAGTACCTTCCTTTTGGTATAATTCCGACTTAGAAAGAAAAACTTTTGCAGACCTCAAATATCATCATGGCGAACTGGTCGAAAGAGATGTGGCAAAGTGTGATAAATAGAGCGGTTCGAATGTTGGCAGCGGGACCGCTTGCCCCGCAGTTCTTCTCAGCAGTTGGAGTTGTCGGCTAACACGCCAGTTTAAATAAGAATAGTCTTGAATAAATTGCAAAACAGCAAAGTTTTTTATCGACAAGCTCATGCCACACACTATTATAGCAAAGAACTTATGACCGCCTACTTTTATACATTGATTACTGAACAGCTCATAATACATTTTCAGATTCTGTTGTTCAGAGCGAGATGTCTACATAGTCAATTGCATTGGTTGTTATATATTATTGTACTCCTTCCTTGCTATCATTTCCTGAATTCGATTCTAATTTCATTTTTGAATTAACTGGAAGGAATTCCGACTAAAATCCGCTGCTATGAAGATTTTTTGAAAACGACATCGTCAAAGCGCCTTTTCGGCTGTACAAGATCCTTAATCCCACTCGCGCCTATCATCACGCATTCTTTGAAGCATCAATTTTTATGTGACTGCCGTACAACAAACGAAAACAGCGAAGACTGTTATACGTCAAGTAAACAAGGACTTACACATAATTTGCGAAGAAAAGGTGCCTTCACAAAATGTCGGAGGCGCGAACTTTGTGTTCGCTCGGCCTTTACCGATTTCGTCGACTCACATAGAATTCTCTCCTCTCGCTTAGCCATCCTTCGACACGAATTAGGGCCCAGTAGAAAAATCACTTTCATCAACTGTTAATCACCGACCGATAAAGATGATAAGCACAAATTGGATGCGTTCTTTTCATTATTTGGAGAAAGTTATCCACAGTGATAAGATATTTTGCGAATTCGTTGTGGAGACTTCAATGCCAGAATAAGGAAGGCCAAAGAGAGCGATTATAGGATTGGAAAATTTGGGCCAGGTGAAAGGAATATAAATGGAAGCCGTTCCGCTGGATTCCTACCTAGCACACGTCTCTTACGTAGAAATAATACCTATTCAAAAGAAAGAACAGCTAAGCATGGGAGTCACCTAACAGCACGACGCATGCGGAGATGAACCGTAGATTAAAAAACAGAAGATGGTGCCTGTTGGAAGCAACTGTAGTTCCATAATTCTGTACTGTGTTCGACCTCCATTTCTCTGAGCAGAGATACTGCTCAGCCGTAAGCTGTGAAAAAATTATGTTATCAACGGGGAAAAATCGAAGGTGTTTGAGACAGAAACATACTATACGAAGTCCTATCCAACTATGGCTGGTTGATCAAGGATTATACGATAAAAGACTACGAGCTGTTTGTCGAGGGACTCGAAAGTTGTGGCGATTTGGCTTAAGTTACTCAATCCAGAATCTGATCGCATTTTCTTCACCACGAAAGAGTTGCACGATAAGAGAAGAAGACTGAAGCTGATCCTAATACAACGCATTTAGCACGGGTGATATTGAATACCAGTTGCTGAAGAGCTTTGCAAGAAGACGTGCCTTGGTACAAGCAGAAGGAACTGCTGGAAGAAGCATACAAAAGACCTTGCCTTAAAAAGCGCAGTCGAAATCTGTGTGATTACAGTGTTCCGCTGTCATGGATGATGAACGATAATAGGACCATGCTTTTATAATATGGAACCAATAGCGGAAAAGTTCAACACGATTCCTTTTCGTTTCGCCATGCCCGTCTTGCACCCCATAATCCCACTAGAGAAAACCAGGCACGCCCGTTTTGACACCACTCCGTCTACGCTACAATGCGTTATCTGTCAACACCCAACCGTCAACGGTCTGGCGTGGGTAGCCGTCACATCATTGGATATATTGTATCATTATTCCACCTCAATAGGCGGTCAAATGAAAATGAATTTTGAAATGTTATCAATACCTAATTTCTGTCAGCATAAGCGGGTTCGGTGTGGATAGCGGCTGCTCAGGCCAAACCATTGACGGTTGGCAGTTGACTGATAAGGCGCGTAGCGTAGACAGAGTGATATCAAAAGAGGCGTAGGTAGTGCAACGGTTTAGCGCGCTCTCAGATGGAGTGAAATGTGAGTTCGAAAGCCACATGGAAAAAATTTTCGCATATTTTCGCATATTTTTGGGCGAAACTCTTAGAATCCTCAATCACTACAGCGCGATAAAGTCTAGCTCCAACCTAACATCAACGCAAAAAAGCGGCATGCGACAGACACGGGAGCTAATAAAGTCCAAAATCATTGGACTATCAGTCAGTGATAAAGGAAAAGAGTTTGTGGTAATTTCCCATCAGTTGGATGTTAAGATAATGGACAACACCTGGAAGACACCACACTTTATCGTCCATCATCTAATACGGAATTCCAAAAGCATTATCGAATATTGAACAAAGAATAGGTTAAAATAGCAAGTTAGGCAGGTTTAGTCTACTATTCCTTCAAGATTCAAAGTTAAACCCATCATCAGCTGTGTCGACGGGCCAACGGATAGAATGACTTGGTTTTAAACTCAATACTAGTCCAACTACTAAAGCACATTCCAGCTCATCTCACCAATACCAAATGTTCTTAGATCGTCTATGTAACGCATCTTCCAACATCGCGTGCGTAATAGAACCTTACAACGTGACAGCTCTTTATACAAACGTGTCGAATGAATATGCGAGCTACGGAGCACGAAAGAACCACGAACATCTATGACTCCGCTTTTCGGCAGGTCATGGCTTTCTTAAAAGAAAGCCTAGACTGCTTTTTCTCTTTAGATGATCTGGGAATTTAGCCAATAATTTAGAGTAGTGTGCAGAAACGTTTGCATCAAATTATCGTCAAGACATCGTCGTGCGTCAGATCAGGAGACAGTTATAAAACATAATTTAGCACTTTAGTGTTACAAAAAATTGAATGTTGCTGAAGCGACCTTCCTACAAGTTTTTCTAGTAGGACTCAGACTTTAAATGTAGTACATGCTTTCTACTTATATTATATGCTAATGTCGTCCACCTTATTAGAATTAGCGCACGTTTTCACACTTATCATTCTTCTCATGGCCATGTCGCTCGAGCTATCAGCGCGACACCGGCTGCTATCACCGGCCGTCTTCAAAGGGTTAATGAAGTCGAGTGTGGCAATCCTTAAGCATTGATCGTCGCTGACTCATTATCTTTTATTTTTTCACCGATACACTTCTACTTTTCGGATTTTATATAAGAGATTCTGTTTTGCTGAAATGCACGTTGAACTCTGATGACTCTTTCCTGTCATTTCCAGCACCTGATTGGCGATGTCGAATATTGAGTGATTGACATGAAAAAAGAAGCCGAATTAATCACAAAGTTTCAATCTTAAAACATAGTTTATAGCATTAGGTTTGATCGTCTTATAAGTTAAAAAATTGGCACTCCGTGCAACCCTTAATGGAAATCGATTACAATTAGTTAAACCGCCACTATCCATCTACGGTGAATTGATGCGCATTACTCGCGCAATAATGAGAACATATTCTCAAATAATTCTTTGGCCTTCGTGGAGAGTTATGGTCCCATCAGCTTTTAGAGTATTTTTCAATTTACTTATTTCGATAAGGAATTACGAAAAGACACTTGGGCATAGGCTTAAACTTAAAGAACTATTGGGCCATAACTCTCCACAAGCGTCTGATTTTTTTTATTTGTGTTGAAATGATAAATGTAAAGGAGCTACAAATCTTATGTCATCCATCAGTATCTTATATCGCTGAAAAATGGCATTGGCTTTGTCAGGGGCTTAAGGATGGTCTTATAATGTAACAACAACTAACAATAGTGCTATTTCCTGACCCCTGGGCTTCAACACGAAGCGCATGAAATGGCTCTAATGTTAGAACATTCGAGGAGATAAAAGCTTCATAGATTCAGAAGAAACACTAAAAAATTTCTCTAATTCTTTATGTTATTCTTAAGGCCGACTATCTACCCACCCTTGCATTCTTCAATAATCCTTGACATTTACCTTTCTTTGAGCCAAAGGTTGTTCTAACGCAGTTAATCCTCTCCTATCGACCGCTTCTCATAGAGCGGCTCAAAATGATATAGTCTGATAAGGATATGCATGTTTTGAGCTGACAGGTCTAGTGGTATACAGGCGCCAGTTTCGTCCTATTGGGACTCGTGAGTATCATCCTCCCTCTGTTCAGCCGATCCCCGAGGTTAAATAATTCTCTATAAGGAATCGACGGCGACTAGCAAATTACCCCAAGTCAGCTGATGTACTTACCTGACATTGTGTTGAGCAGCAGTCGAGCGCGTAGCTGTTTAAAGAAATATACCTCTTCTATCGACCGTTTTTTTACAACTTTTGAGAGGGTGATTCAATATTTGGCGTCAATTCCTCATAGAGGATTATTTAATCTCAAGAGACCGGCCTGAACAGAGGGAGGGTGGTACTAAGGAGTTCCAATAGGACGAAGCAGGCCCCTGTATACCACTAGACCTATCAGCTAAAAACTTGTATATCCTTATCACAATTTATTCTGTCTCGGCAATTCAGCCTTTTTCAAAACCTGGAATGATTGGGTGGCTCAGAACCCAGTCAGCCAAACACCCCCACTACTCAGAGAAAAATCACTGAGCCTACATTTCATTTGCAACAGGCGGAAATCAACTCCCAACCTACTCACGGCTTTCAATCTCCACTGGGTTATACAGGTGGAGAACTACCGCGCAGCAATCACGGAATTTTGAATGCACCTTCCTCATCAAATTACCTCCTATATATATTGCCATGTCAAGTGTCCTCTCTATGGTTCAAACTTGCGCGCTGTCTTATAATCCTGTGGGAAAATGGTAACTTTTACTTCAAAATCCTCCCCACCATGTATCATCGTCTTAGGCGAACTTGGTAAGGTATACAGTTTAGATTCTTTCTTCTCGTTTAAGTGCTTTATGAACGGGCACAGATTAACGTTTTCGTCTCGCAGGGGAATACCGGTCATTGAATCAGAGAAGACCAATCGTTCTATTGTGGTAAAAAATTCGATAAGACTCATTTCAAAAGCACTGGTATCAAAATCCAGTAACTTTTACCCTAACAAATATGTTCACTATAAAGGTAAAGATGTAACTATAGTGGTCAACATTTTCAAATTATATGCGATGCATTCTGTGCACCCCGCAAGTTATGTCTTGATAATGTGATTTATCTTACACCAACAGGAGCTTAGTCTACCAGAAAATATGTACCCAGTGTGCCACTAACTAGACAGACAGAATTCCACATCTATCAATTCCTATGCCTCAATAATTTTTGCCAGCAACGAGCTCTTCATGCTCAACATTCTCTATGGGAGCGAACGAGAATGAGGTGACGGACGGACATAGCCGAAAATCTCTGATTACGATGGAAGCACAAAATGCAGTATTTTATAGACTTTCATATACATCATAGAGCTCGATTTCAGTGAAACAAAAAAAGAATATGCTTCTCATATCCAAACATTTTCCAGTAAACATACGAATTCCTTCATTTGTTGCTTTGAGAGCTTTTTGTTCATTTTTCGAGCGGCTGTAGAGTGCTATGAGAATGAGATGGTTCATAAGAAATATGATTATCTCAAAATTATGAAAGTGAAGAATGGGGAGTGCAGAAGAGTTAAGGCAAAATTGAAGAAAACATGATTTTATTATAACTTTGCGCAATCAGCTTATGGCTTCGAAAACGGCAATGTTTGATCAATGACCGAGTATCTTCTGACTAGAATTTTAAAGTAATTTCCATATTCATATGAGCTTTCTATTAAGCATGTACAGTGAAAATTCCATTTCAGCCATTTTTCATATACAAAATTTTCAAACGGCTGGTAAGGGTGGCGGGACTTACGAATCATCAAGTTTTTGAAATTTGCTTCGATCTTTTGCATGCAATGTAGACTAGAATATTGAATATAGAATTCTTCTCTTGCCACATTGACCGTAGAAATCAGACTATGTCAGTCCTAGACATCCATCTTCTACGACAAAGTACCTTTATTGTACTAGTATAGAATTTCATCAGATTTATCGATCACTCTGGTTCAGTTAATTAAGCTCTGTAACACGGAGCGCTTGGCAGGTGACTGCCAAGGTGTGCTGTGCCAATAACTGAAGAGTCACTTTCTTTCTCTCCAAAAGCCCTCATCAAAAGTGCTTGATCATGTGATTTACGACGATGCTCCAAAGAATAATCACTGGTGGTTTTGCCGTATCAGCTGTGTGAGCTGCTTTTATACTATCACTTTGTAAGAAAATTCTATACTTGTACGCATCACTACATCTCCCATCCACACTTTGCTGTAGTGAAGTTAACTTGTTTGAGACGTTCATGTAAGACTTTCTGGCACGTAGTCTGTTGAAGTTGGTGGCAGAGAGTTGCCCGCATTATAATCGTTTGTTGCCTACCTGTCTCTGTTCTTAATTTTGCGAGTTGAGGGGTTTTTTTGAGATTCACGGCCTCTTTTTTCGATTCCGCCTAATTTGGGTTCACACGTTTAAGGTTTCTTTGCCTTCATAACTATTTTACTGGAATTCTTCGAAGTGTCTTGTTGTACAGAGTTATATTAATAAGTCCACGTGCTCAATGTAATGAGATTGCCTACTTGGTAGCGAAGAAAAAAATGTTTCTAACCTCTCAAACGATAGTTAAACAAATAACCTCCAGATTCAAAGCAGTTGACCGAACTTCTGTATACTCAAACATCTCCTTCACCGCGATCGTTATCTATGGTAGTGGAATGTTTCTAATTATAGGTCGTAGAAAGAGTTTTGTCGTATTGCCTGAGGAAATTGTTTTTACATGCATTCCATAGGAATTTTAGCGCATCAGAAAGCTCGTTTTTTGAGCATCGTATTTATCATTTTCATTATCATTAGTCTACACGCCCTTCAGGGTGAGACTGCCCAAGAAAGAAGTTCGTATGCTGTTTGACTCCCGTTACTAACTGGGTGTCAACGCTTCTGAGACTTAAATGGTGGAATCGCGAGTTTTATCATTGCGGAATCTATATGCTGCCCGGATATGTGGCTGAATTGACATAATGTGGAAGGAAACTACGACTGATAATTTGCCTTCTCTCTGAGCTTAATTGATGTACGAATAAACTTTTTCCGTGCATTTTGAAAATGCGATAAAACTTTTTCTACAACCTATTACGATGTCAATCATCCGTAATCACTTCGTGAGCTCAAGTCAACCGTCCTTAGTAGCGAGTAAAAAGCATACAAAGCTGCAAATGCACCCTGCCAACATGCAGAAACGGCTGCTTTAGGAAATGGACACATCCTTTTGTTGTAAATTCTGTTGAACTGGTAGTCAAACTGCCGACTCTTCTCAAAAAATGAGGTTTTTATTTTGTTCTAGATTCGTAATATGTATTACTCAGAATGAGTAATTTTCGATATCCAAAACGCAGGATCCAGACAGAAGCTTTGTGCGCCGCATGTAAAGTAGATCTTTCGATAGCGTTATAGCAAAAGTAGACGAGAGTTTGCTATTTAACCTCTTTGACTCAAACATCAATCTATATTTCGGTGCTAAGAAAACGACTGACTTAGAAAGGGTAATTATGATGTTTTAAGTTTTTAGTTGATTCAGAAGATTAATACGTGCTTATGCCGCTTTCCCTTTTTTACAGTCTCTCCCTCAACTCATCTCTCAACTACGAGAAGAACATGGTCTATGCATCGGACCAATCTCAGTTATTTTTTTTTCTCATCCACGACCTTTCCTCCAGGTCTTATGAGCTTTTCCAACACTCTTCTTTAAATTGCTTCTCATGTATATACGTATATATATATATATATATATATATGTATATGTATATGTATATGTATATGTATATATACATAGCTCCATGCTATATATATATATATATATATATATATATATATATATATATGTAAATGTATATTCATATTGTACATAATACGCTAATGTAAGATACATTATAGATAATGAAAGATATTCAACTGCATACAAGCCGGTGAGGAGAACTTGATAACATTAGTCGTTTTTGAATTCCATTGATTTGATTTCAATAATCACAAGATGGAGTGATATACTCTGTAAAATTGATATCGAAGCCAAAGAGTGTTTCTATGACAGGACCTACTCTACTTGTGTTTTTTGAGAGATTCTTCTGAATAACATGGACATTTCTTGAGAGTAGTTTTCGTAATCATCTCCCATTTTGTCAACAGTCCCATTAATTCCGGTCAATAAAGTTTGAACTCAACAGAAAGCCATAAATTTGCTTCCAATTCCAACTTCCTCTCGTTCCTGTACCGTATTTCTCATAGGCTAGTGCGTTTTTCCTACTCCATGAATTTCTAATCTTCACTCTCCCCACTGTCAAAACAGCTTATCCCTCAAAGTTAGCTTTTCGCACGCTGGAGGTGCTGTTTGTTATGAGAAAATCCTGGTTGGTTCACCTACCATTACAATGTCCATTTTCTTAATTAACTTTCAAAGTTAGACATTTCTGTATCACTTCACTCTTACTAATTTCAATTTTTGTGCTGCTTCTTGTTGTTGTTTTTTCAGCTGTGTCAATAGCATGTCCAAAACCAAATTGTTATGCTTTGATACCTTAGCTATGCTGTCCAGTGGAAGTGGTTTGCATGAAGAATGGCGGCAATTAGAGAGTATGCGCCCAAAGTGCTATTGACTATAGGATTGCAGTTTCGTCAGAGTTGCTTTCCCGGTTGTGTATAAAGATTCGCTCTGAGGGATGACTGAGGTCACATTAAGACTACATTTTTTAGAGATATTGAGAGGGGTGTGCTTATCAATAGGAGAATCGAAATTACCAATGATTTCTAGATTTTCCTCAAAGCTGTGAAGTTAAGGAAAATGTAAATTTTTGGATGCGATTAAACATCAAAAAGTTCACCTCAAACTCTCACTTTGCTCTCTTCCATGACCAACTTTAATCTATTACGCCTTCTATTCAACTATGTCAAGATAGACCTCGTAAAAAAGGTCCTAACAATCAGTGAGCATGGATAGAAAAGTGTTTAAGCGATTACTGAAATTGGAAGCAAAGATGTAGCAAGTGAACAAAATTATGCCTTTTCGTAGCTCCGTAGTTCGTAGTCGAATTATTGCTGATTTAAATGAAGAATTCCAAGGCAGCATTGACATCGATAAATTTGTCTCTTCTCCAAAATGAGAATGGTCCAGGTGACGTCGATTAGGAGAACAAGAAATTAAGATTCAAATAATTTTTCTCTATTTTATCGTTTTTAGAAGACTATTTCGATGTTAGAGCTGTAAATCTAAGAATGTCAAGTAATATGCAAAACTTGGAGCCTCAATAAAGAGTGGTAGCGGAACGGTGTTAACGGTGTGTGGTGGTGGCACGGAATACCTGTAATGAGCGAAACGCGAGTTCATCTCCTGCCTAAGTTTCAGAGTTTTATATATCACGCAGCATTTTTGTAATAAAAATGACAACGACCATTTCATGGCCTTCATAGTTTCTATATTGAAGACGACGTAATGCTAATCGCACCAAAACATTTAGCTAATCACCGAAATGGCAGCTGACTTTAATTGCATATATGTAAATCTGTTTGATGGGTGAGTGAGAACCCGTAATGATGGGAAATTGGGAACTCTTGCAAATTTTGCTTGCCCACTGCTAGCAAATTCTTCACTAAAAATTGGAATGTCAGTTGAATTCACCAATGAGCAGAAGGTTATGTTCCGTATGTCAATCAAAGAAGAAAACCAAGGGGTAGCGTCAATTAAGAGCAAAGATGTAGGACAGGATATGAACTTACTTTATTGATTTTACTGCCTTGTTCTTCTTTATCAGAACATAATTAAGTGCTCTTTAAACGTTCAAGTGAAAATAATAACATATTCAGGGCCAATTTGATATCAACGATGCTTGCAAGTGTTTCCACTTGAAATTTCAAGTAGGAAAAATTCTTCGAGTTGGTCGAGCTGGAATTTCACAGAACAATTCATTTACCTAAGCTTGGTGTGAAGTTATTGTGAAAAGGAGATGGTCTTTATCGATTGACCAATACTCGTCTTGGGCATAACAGAGTGGTAAAGGTGATCAAGCTTGCTCATCGTCGAACAAAGATCGTAATGGGAATGTGCTATAGTCTCAGTGAATTCCAGAAGAGGTCTGTCACATGCACAGAATCCATTCTTTTCACAATCCACAAAGATATCAGATGATCGGATTTTTTCCAAACAGACAAAAATCGCAATCAAACTGCGCAAGGCCGACATTCCCGAAGGCTGAACAAATTATTCGTCCCTGGGAATTTCTCCTATCCTCAGCCAATCATTTCAGTAACGTTATACGGTTTCCAATCACTTGAAAAATTCGGTATTTTACTCAGTGAGCACAAACGAGAACGATATTCTATCGTTTATTAACAGCAGACTACGTTTCGACGGATTTCACCTTCATCAGGGTGTGGAGAGGTCAAGTTGATTACAATCCAGTCAACCAAAAATATATTATGACATTGAAGAAAAGCCAAGAGACTTAGATTTCGACTGCATAGGAGATGAAATAACTTCGTCAGGCAGCCATCGTACTTTTATGACTTTTTCACTCGATTTTGTTATTAGTGTAGGCCGAACACGCACAATTCACATGAATAGGTAATGGTCCTCTCTCGCCACGTCATTCAATATTCAGATCCACTACTACCAAATGGGTTGCCTTGCATGATTACCATTAATCATCTTAGCGCGAGGACAACCCTTATAACTTTCAAGATCTATGCCTTCACTACAAATCTTTTGCAATATGGTGTAGCGCTCCTGTTTAGGGTTTTTGGTCAAATGCATTCTACTAGAAAGATTATATCTTTTCTTTGTCAGTGGAAGCAAATAATGTCGCAAATTGAATTGTTTCATTATTTTCTTTGATGTCATGCACTAGATATCGTTTAACTTGAATTTCCTTCTCAGTATCACCTGAACTTTTACCCCAATCGCGACCAGATGGACACTACATTGTCTTTGGTGTGCACAACTTTCACGCTACATTTGTACAGATTTCGATATGCGTTATTTTCTGATTTTGGCCTTAAGAATGGTTTTTCGAGCTCCTTAGCGCCTCTCAAGTATTCTCCCACTTTGTGAGTGTAGAAGTATAACGAAATTTCAAGAATTTAGTTCACCGCTTCTTTACAAACAAGAATTTAATTTGTTGGTTCTTTACTGAAATGATTTTGGTCTCTCGCTTCTTTACTGGATACTTACTACTAAATAGATAATGTTTCTAACGCGCATCTCAATTCTGAGATAACGACGCTGTTCGAATTTTATCCAGCCACACGAAATTGACTGTGGTAGCGAATGCGTCAATCTAATGCTTTATTCATAAGCGATGTTAAGTTACCTCACAACAGATGGAGTTCTATGCAAACAAATAGAAATGTCTAGAATATTTCTAGCTTCATCACTTAACTTTGCATCAATACACTTATTTATTACCTTTCATACTGTTTCATTTTTTCTTTTAGGAAATTTACCCGTTGCTTCAATTGAAAAACGGCTGCAGAAAATGGTAGAGTTGCAGCATCTACAAGCTTTGAACGTTTACAACGCAATCTCGAAATCATGTGGCGATCTCGCCGACACTCTCGCCATCTTACATTATTCGGTAAGCTTAGAATAATGGACCCTCTGATAGCATTACATCTTCAAGAAAAGGTGTTTGAGAAATTGTACAAGAATTTTTTCATGTGTCATATGTTACACCTGTGAATCAGTATTAGCACTCCAGCGACATCTGTGATTATGTAATTCCAATAAGAATCACATCTCACTGTATTTGATATACCAGTCTTACTCATGTGTTATATCTTTAGCCCAGACTTGACCAAATAACCTTGATCTTGAGTTTGAGATAAGGATAAGGCTTTTGATCCATATCTGTGCCCAGTATTTTGAACTGACTAATCAATAACTTGATAATCAAATCACAAATCTGAGTTTCCAATTTGCCTCCCAATCCCTCTCTCCTCATTGGCCTTCTCAGTGGTTTAATTTTTTTCCATCAAGAAATACGAACGGCAACTGATGTTTAACGAGTTCCTACAGCTTAGTTGATCTGTCTTGATGGATCTAATGAATAGGCGGAATTGTTGAGATAAGCCTCTTTGTCCTAGCAGATTCAACTAGTTGAGGCAACACCTCTGTTGGGATCAATGACAGCTTCAAGGTGGAGATAAACTTACAGTAGAAGAGAATCAATGAAAAAAAAGGCTTTGAATTTTATTTCGCGATTCAAAGGAACAGTGCAAAGTTATTGCCCAATTTTTCGAATAAGAATATTATGCTAATAGGTAATCCAATTAATATAAACTATTCACGATGACATTTTGAGTGACCATTAGGAGTATATTCACATACTCAACTCTAGATTTTTCCGTGTAACAAAACTTAGATAGCAAAAATCTCGGAAAGTCACGACGCATTTGAGAAGTAAGATAGAACGCACAAATTTGGGTACTACGTTTGCCGGGGAAAATGCACTGACTAACACTGTTTCAGATCTTTCGCTTTTCTTGGGTATTACGGAAAATATTCATTTTCCACATGATGACGTCACAAAAAGGAGATCAGCATTCTGTATTAAGAGAGTTGACTTTCAATGAATGGCATCGGACACTTCATGAGGCGAATTTACACCTTGCCAAAAATTTTGCGGTTTTTTTTATTATGAAGACCTTCTTTCTTAGCTGGTAGATCCGTGATTTTCTGAGTCATGACAAAACTATCAGGAAAGGGAATGCACGGGATCAACGAGACGCATTTTAAACTGAACGTTTGCAAGCCTTGGTTCAAACGAGAGGAACTTGAATTATATACAGGTTTTATTCATGTTCTAGCAACTCTCTCATCATTCCCTCTGTACTGTTCGCATGCTTACATATATGGTAGGAATCGCTTCTGTTGTTAGCTCACGATATGTTTACTCGAGGCCCAACATTGTCACTCACGTTCACTCAGTGTTTGGCTGTTAATTCTATGTGACAACCACTTCGAACCACGCTAATTGGTAAGAAATCACCTTCGAACACGATAATATTCACCAGCTACAGCAACCTTCGTTGACCTGCACAAACCTCTAACTGGCTGCCGCTAAGCTTCTAATGCCAGAAAAGGTCAGTTCAATCTCAGTCCGCTTCAATTCTATTGCTGCTATTCCGATGGACGTCGAGTAGATGAAGTCACTAAAGTTGCTAAAGTGCAGTTGCCTCGAGGTGAGGTATCAAGTGACATTCGTCAGCCTTTCCCTTGTTTTTGAACTTGTCAAAAAGTGCTGTTTATCGCCATACATATCAACAAAATTCTTCATTACATGTGAGAGAAATTTTCTAATTCTTTCCAGAATATAATTATATAATGAAGCTAAAAAAGCTAATCTCCACGTTTCGTTCCTTTGTTGCTGATTAGCATAATAGGAGATATGGTGACAATAGTAGAAAAAGAGAGAGCGACAGAGAGAAGCTCACAACATACAGGGAAAACAAGAAGAAAATGGAGAGAAAGGATGCTGTAATCGATATATGTATACTCTCATTTGAAAAAGGAACTTTTTTAGTCTCCTTACTTACCAACTATCAAGAGTTTGTTTGACGAGTAAATATCGTTTGAGTTGATCTGATGTGTGAGATGCATCTTCGTATCTTTCAAAATGTTCATGATCTTGATCTCTCAAAGATGTCAGTTAATGATTACCCTTACCGAATTGCGTTGCCCACTTCAACACACTTTTTACACTAGGCCTTTTGACTAACTGAAATCCTAGACTGTTTGTCGGGATGTCGCATTTCCGCTTCTTTTTATCTTCTCTATTAAAGTCATGCTTCTTTTTTATCACCCCAAATGATCTTATAGAAGGCGCAAGCTTGGTCTGCAATGCGCCTCGACATCTAGGAAAAACCAGGAAAGCCTACTACTGCAATATAGCTGAACTAACTGAAGTTAGAATGATACTCAAGAGAATTAGAAACATCTGTTTGTGTCTCTGTAAGGTTCAAAATATCCCCTCTTTGACTCATTACAATGATCGCTGGTGGTCAATCGACTAATCATGAGATCGTCTTCATAAGAAAACGCGCTACTGTCGTGGGAGAATCTTAAGTGCAATGCAGTATCTGGTCGGACAGACCGTGTCTTAAGCATAATTGGCGGCTTCTTAGGTCAGTCTGTTGGCGATAACCATGAAAGTCATTGATGAAAGCTACAAAATAGAACCATCCCTGAGAGAATGTCAGAGCGAAGTGTTCGATAGTGCTGCGCGAGGCACGACCTACTAGAAGGTAAAGTCGCAGTTCGAGTCTACCATGCAGACATAAGGTTACAAGTTTCCCCTTATCTCAGCATACCTTGGTTATAAATCACATCGTGCCATAACGTTAGAAAAGAAGTTATGCAGTAAGTAAAATGAATATTGTGCTCAGTATATTCTTTCATCCTGAACTTCAGTATTCGAAGTATTATTGAGCCCGATTTCAATCGTATTTCATTGATATCTGAAGAGCATCCAAAGTGTATACAAGTTTGATGATATTACTGGAAATCAAAATCAATAGTACCGCTGTTGGGAATATAAAAGTTGTATAACGAGAGAGCTGGATAATCCAAATAGAAATATATTAATTTTTTATGCCAAGGTTAAGTGATAGGCGGAATAGTAGAGTAAAATAGTTCTACGTGCATGATAACGTTTAGACAATGGGTCAAAATTCGGGCCCACTGACAATTTAAGTAAATATTTTCCTTTCTATCAAATCGCACATATACGAAAACATCCGCATTAGTTACGCTCTTCCTTTCGTTTTTTTTTTTACTCCTTTGCAAAAAAAAATCTGCCAACTCACAACGATTAGAGCACAAACAGTCACAGGAATCACATGTTTTAAAGCACGCCATTAATCAACTGAGTAAGATAGGTTTCCCCAGTAGTCACGATAAATTCAGAAAAAGGAAAACCTGTCATGAGTAGAAGCATACTTATGAAAAGTTTTGAAACAAAAATGAAGCGGACCGTCTTGTCACACTTCATGAAGAGGCTTCGTTTTTTAGGTTCACATTAAAGTTTATCAATCAGTTCTTCATAAAGGCCGCATTAGCGATGCGTTTTTTCTGGTACAACTAACCATCAGTTCCTTCATTCTTTTAGTATAAAGCAAATTCACTCCGTATAATCAATACTTGCATTGAATTTCAAAGCAACAACTCGCATTCTATTCTCTTTACGTCCAATACGTTTCCTCGTTCTCATAAGAACTGCGACTCGTTCTCAAAAACGGGAAAAGATTATTAATAATGAGTGAGGTGAACAAAAATAAATAATAAACATTGATAACCTTGAAACTACGCTACGGTGCCAGAAAGGTTTTTTTTTTTTTTTGAATTTCATGTTTTCTATGTAGAATAGAGAACTCATATTTGTCCTGAACATTTTCCTCGATACTCTCATCGACGATTCTCTCTTCCGAACATAAGAAACTAAAAATATGTCTTCCTGTATTTGGGAACCATTAGAATAAATATTCTTTGATCGGTCACTCAGATGAAAAATCTATTCTCATGCAGAAAATCGTACATGGCGCAATCAGTCTTAGTTTTGAAGACTGGAAACTTCTTCTTTGTTACAAAAGAACATTTTTCATCAATGTTGCGAAGAAATTTCAGCAATCTGTTACCTCTGTCCGGCTCACTTTACTGAAACAAGTCAATGTAAATACTGTCTCCAGTGGAGCTGCTTT
Organism: Parelaphostrongylus tenuis; assembly: GCA_019055375.1. Lineage (NCBI taxonomy): Eukaryota > Metazoa > Nematoda > Chromadorea > Rhabditida > Metastrongylidae > Parelaphostrongylus > Parelaphostrongylus tenuis. Next base: position 61,746 of record JAHQIW010003623.1, read on the forward strand.
GCACTGCTCTATGAAGCATCTGTGATAAAAGTGTAATAAAACGATCAATTGGAAACTAACCAAGCTTCGTGTAGGCAAAAAATTTCTACTACCTGCCACAAGGTCAAATAAGATTAATACTACAAATAACATTAAAAGATTAATACTTACTAGCAATATAGTGATTGATATCTGCTTTCAAAGTGATGTTAAGATAGAATTAGTGAATTATAGGAAAACTTCACTTTGAAGCATTTATAATGATATTATTTGCAACTGTATATCCAAGAATACTGAGGAATATGCAAATCTTGAAGCATAGAGTGATGAAATCAGCGTTTACCGATTTTAGGGGCGCGAGCTGATTCGATAACAGCTAGATGCGAAATCAATTCCCGCCTGAGCTTCTGAATTATACATATCGATCAGCATTCTTGGACATATAGTTACAACATCACAATACTGCTATAAAAGCCGGAAAATAATGATTTCTCGCAGAACTCATATATATATATATATATATATTCAGCAGTTACCAAAATATATATATATATATAAATATTCAGTAGTTACTAACTTGATTGAGTTCCAATTCCAATATGTTCTTAGCAGATCAAGCCTGTTCATGGTTGTTGACGGCTTCAATAATTTATATCTCAGAAAAGAGTGGTGGCAGAGTTATGTTTCTGCTAGTGTTGTGAATAGGACGGTCACGATCTGGATAAAGTGAGGATATCTAATGGATTATTTTGCTCAAATTTTCTTGGTCGCGCAGGTTGATCAGACCAGCAGACCTACTCCGTCTGCTGCAAAGAAAGTCATTTGCTATGAAAAACGAAAAATAATAGATAAGAAAAAGAGAGGAAACTAGAACAAAAAGCCATAGAAAAGTGACAAAATAAGTACCTGAAGTCTATTTCTAGAATCTATTTGTAGAATTCACATTTATAGTCTTACTTTCAAAGAGCAATGGTGAGAGCTGGCCTGTATTTCACAACCTGGAGAAGATCAGACCTTCCACGTCATTGGGATCACCAAATGTAGGATAGAGTTGTTATAAAAGATAAAATCACGTACTTTACAGATCACTTTTCTTTCTTGACCAATTTTATACGCCTATGAGAATTTAATCACTTCTGTGCCTCTAATGGAGTCAGATCCTTGAGGTTTCTTTAGAAAATCCATCAACACCGGACGCTGCAGCCATTTTTTTTTCTTTTGCTCGTTGAAATGTGACCTTTAGGTTCTTGCAGTTCTAGAATACGATTCGTTTACATTAGTAAATATTAAGTGACTGAATATCACATTAGTGGATGTGGCATGGATCTGATGTAAAGGCATTAACTTTCCACATGTGTGACACAGTTCTTTAACGCCCACGATGTTACTGCACTATCTGAACAAACGACGGCTGTTCCAATGTTGTGGCAATGCTGTACATGTGCCAGTTGTGGTGATATTCATGAACTTGTGCCGAGTGCTGCGGATTTGCATCATGAACGAGACGCACATAGTTGTATTGTTCTCTATCTATCGTCATTACACAACCATCAACATCAACGTCGTCTTCGTCGTCGTCGCCCTCGACATCATCGCTCTTCTCTTTAACAGTGTTTTTCTACAATATCACTGCCAGCTGTGAAATGTTCTCCAGTCTGAAGGTGTGTTAGCCTTCGTTTGCATTTTATAAAGTTCTTCACTTTTTAGATTGAAGCTATTCTAACTAGGTTTTCCGTTGATGAGCATCATCTACTTATAAAGCATATTCGTCCCATGTCTGCTAGATAATTACAAATTTTATCCTTGAATAATTATTGCTATATGTGTAGCGCCTAGTTCTTTTTTGTTTCGTGCAGTCTGACCCCGGCTATGGGGTAGTTGTATAGCAGAATGGTTGATGATACGGTTTATATGGAAACGTTGGTTCGACTCCCTACTCCAAATTTCTATAGCAGTCCATATGGAAATGCCCTAACACGGTTATCTCCAAGCTTACAATAAGAATCAACTCGGAGAGCATTTTATCATTTTTATAAAGAAGACAAAATCACCAAGTAGCAGCCGAAACAGCACGCGAAATTCGCTAATTATGGACGTGATTGCGAAGAAGAAAGTGAATGCAGGAACTACTGAGATATGCATATGGATGTCATGATGGGTCACGTTGATAGACAACTACATTGGTTCCAATTCTGTTTTTTTTTCAAACAATAACTCTTGGTATATTGATCGATGCTAACGATGAACCTTTGCGCTAATTCATTTCCGCTGTGCTACTTTGACTTTGCACAAATTTTCTCCGGTGGTTTTAGAGAAATCGTTGCTAAGTGCTATGGTAGAGCAGAAAGTACAACTAATCATCCACTGAGCCTCAGTTTGATTGTGGAAGGTTTGGTTTTACTCTTTGATTGCGAAAAACGCAAAGAAAATCTGTTGTACATGACTTTTTGTGTCAGTATAATGTGGGTCGTTTGACGGTTTATACGTAACTTGTAGAACAATCCAACTTATTTTGCAGCAGATGAGGAAAAATCAACTACCTTCTTGCTGCATGTGATCGTTTCCTCATTTTTCTCTTCTAATATGACAACTCTCATTTGTCACTCAGCGCTTGTTAGCTAATGGTTCATTGACATCTTTTGCAAACTTTATCGAGGCATAATTCAGTTCACTCTTTTGATCGTCAGCCATCATTAGAGAGCATTATCTTTGCTCATCTAGTGGTTGACCTCAAAATGACTAAATCTTAGTTTCACCATTATATAAGTAAACGGATTCAAAAAATGCTTAAAATCATCTTCAAAATCAAGCGATTATTGACTGTTGCTGGATCTAAAGACATTGAACAATTTTGAATTGTATCGGATTCAGCTCTTTTACTTCTAACTTATCAAACGTTGAGTAACTCGGCCAGGCGCCACTATAATTCCCCCTACATTCCGTATGGCGATCGATGGTAGAAATAGTAAGATTCGGTGGTTCAACTCAACGAGAATGTCATGCTACCATTATTATAACGAGGCTATTCATTTTACTGCGCTCTATGAAAAAAGTCGGAAATAAATAGCTTCCGCATTCCCCATTTCCATGGCTTTACTTATAGACGATGGGTCTTTGTATAAAAACTGTGGAGGTCGAAATGATGCCTGAATACTTGTTCAACACATTCAACGGCTTGAAAAGTCTGCTAAGTACTGCAACTTTTTTCATTACCCGATTTTTTGCCCGAGAGGTGGCGAATTAGCAAACGGTCCTATACGTATACAGAGCACTTCCACACAAAACAACAACTTTAACTGAGTATTTAAATAGCTGAACATCTAACTGCAACTAGCTTCATCTAGACCAAGTTTGACAACGCTACTTTTTCGCGCCTGTTAAGTTTCGTTGCTCAATATAAGTGCTGAGACATGTCTGATACTGAGTGCCTGGCTTTGCAATACTCGTGCATAGTGCTCATCTTATACTCTTCATTATTTTCTTTCTAATCTTAACCGCCAGCTGGTTTTCCTTAACTTAGGACGCTATTAATTTCCGTAAACCTCTTTCTATGCCTTTCTTCTCCTCTTCATCAATGGAGTCACACCTTCCTTGGAGCGCGAAGGTGTTGTACTTTCATTCCACTAAAAACTTCAAGCTACACTACAACCATACGATAAAATTGTCGAATCAGACTCTTAATGAATGTTAGCATTTAGCTCTACAAGAAAAGATAAGAGGTTCCTGTTTTACTCTCACTCTTTCTGCAATTCAAGTTATGATTTGGCCTGATTAGCACATATCGGCATTGAACTTAGCTACTATGGAAAACATGTTAATAACAAAAACTCTTAACTTAAATGCCTTTTCAACAGCGGCATCATATTATTACCATATATATCCAGTAATGTTGAGTCATGTGCGAAACTTTGAACCTCTGGTGAATCGGGGAGAGCGGGAAGGAGGGGGGAGGGGGAAGGGTGAAGGTGCGTGCTAACCATTGTACTACCGGTAAAGGGTAAGACACGAGTTCAACTCCCACCCGAGGCAAAGTTATGCATATCACTCTACATTATTTGATTTACAGTCATAAAATCATATCACTCTTGATTTAGCGCGTTTAATTAAAGGAGTCTTTACGATTACGTACATTGAACACCTATCAGCGTGGATTGGCCCAATGTCGATCAGTATCAGCATGTCAGGCTGGTCCTTGACGGTTGGTTACTCAGTTGAGACTTTGTGTCGCAAAAAAAGCGATGGCAAAGAGGAGCTTTGATAGCCCAGTGATTGGCACACGCCAACGGGCAGGATGAGAAGCGGATTTGACTCCTACCCAAGGCTAACAGTTTTGCATATCACTCAACATTACTGAATTTGAGTGGCCTTTATGGATTTTCTGGCACTCACTTCAATGGGTTCATTTTGATTTATTTTAGGAGAAAATCTCACTGAAAACTAGTTCGGAACGGAGAACAGCATTCGGCCATGAACCAGCTCGATCTGCATCAGCACCTCCAAGAAGGCGATGGTTTCATAAAACCAGTGGTAAAAGTCTTTCTTTGTTTTGCTTGAAGACTGTTGTTGATAATGCTCGAGTGCTGTAACTTTTCTCAACAGCAATCTTTAAGCAACGTCCAGCTTCACAAAACTTTTCATCTTATTTTCAAGCCCTTAAAAATACTCCCTATTCACAGATAGAAAAAATAGCGATGAAAAAGAAAGTGTGAAAAACATCTCGGTGTTTTATAGTGAAAGAACGATGAAGCTATTTTCAGTTCCCACAATGAATGCGCAGTCAGCAGAGTTGGTTTGTGATGATGTTACTAGAAAGTTGGTTGGAGCAATCACGACTTGGCATGATATTCACAGTAATCTGCTTCAACTCAGCATCAACCAGTCACGAAGCCAAAGCTTTTCACCATTCGGTATGATGCCATAAAAGAATAAAACGATAAAGCGTCCAGCATTAGTAAATACCCTCAAATATTAACTGCCAAGCATTCAGCTCCAATCGTAAGAGTGACTGACTGAATATTTCGACTACACAGCGATAGTGATCTATCGGCAACAAAACAGCTTCAATCCTCCAAGAGTCTAGTGTCGACCCGGAGATTCTTAACTGGATCAATTTAATGACTCTATTCATTTCCTCTATAACCATTACGCTCCACAATTCTTCACTCTCAGATATCCTGTGCAATGTAGAGGGAAATTATCAAAGGAACTTACAAATAATGTTATAAATTCCATTAAACGCTAGGAATAGCTCTCGGCGTTGATCGAACTCTGAAGAATATCCATTCAGTCGACCCTACTAGGATTCGCTAGAGGTAACTAAATGCATATCTAGCCTTTACAGTGGCCCGTGGTGGCCTGCCAGTGTATCAAATCAATGCTGTTATCCCCTCAGACAAGGCTGTTACTAATTCACCGACTCCGGAGGGATTGAAGACTTGGTGAGCCGCTGACAAGAGATTGAGTCATCGACTACGTGTGCGCCGCAGGACGCCTTTAATCACTGCGCTACAAGGCCTAAGCATAAATTTTGATAAACAGAAAAATCAAACCAGCACAGTCATCAATATCTCGTTGAATGAGAGAAATAGGAAGAGCAGCTATATAGTCCTTGTATTATGATTATTACGGTCAAATGGGACACGTTTCTTGGGTTGACATTGGTTGTAAAATCGGATCATTGAAGCTGTTCGACGTTACACGTTTTGATTTCCTCCGTTCACTGGATAATTGCTGTACTAACATTTTACCATGCATATTTGCTACGTTCCCCAAATAATTTATGGCATTAGCGCTGTAGTTGAAGGTGCCTCGCAACGAACGCAATATCGTCAGTTGCGATCCGACTCCCGCAGTCGCAAACCTTCTATTTCTCCAAGGTCAGGAAATTACTGCAAGTGTCGGAAAATATCAATTTTAATACAGCAGCGAGGAAAGAAGGTTACTGGTTAGGTCAAATGCATATTCAATCACCTATACGATATGAATGTAGGCGAATGCATGGTGTATAGCTAGCAGATTGGTCAACGCGCGATGCTTTATTCTCAATAGTTATCCCATATGTTCAACGCTTAATAGTCTATGGCCCATATGAAAAAACACTCTATATTACAAGAAGTGGAACGACATTCAGTGGCCATTACCACGCTGCCATGGCGCTGTTTTTTTTTCATATATTCTCTGAATTTTTTCGTGCCTTTCTGTATACAACGAATGAAATGCTGCCATTTTATAGTGACCAAGATTTTTCTTTAGTGTTATGAGCTCCACCCACACACATGTCAAGTTTTCAGCAAAAACTTTTCCAGTAAAGGAAATGGTCCGCCAACCAGGATGTGAGAACAAGTGAACGTTTGAGGCCTTCCTTTTTTTCGACATCCCATTGGAGTTTTCGTGCAAAAGGCTTGAATTGCGTTTATAAATGTCCTTCCAAAAAGTTTACATGTGATAAATGTCCATGCTAGAAAAGAACTGCTTTGATTCCTTTATCAGTTAAATGTCAAAATCAAGCTTTTGAGATGTTCTATTCGTTTCCTGTGTGCGAGCATTGGAATGATAGATATGCCATTCAGTAATGTCCACAATATCCTAGTTTTGACCTTAACGCAAGCCACTCGAGCCAGTCATTCCTTACAAATTAAGACGCTTGTCTATGAAGCGCTCACTGCCTCACAGTTCCTTATAATTATTTCAGGATTCCAGAAAAAATTGTCTCGACCAGCATTCACTAACATTTAGAAGACAAGATCCTCAAGAGAAGCCTAACACACACGAAAGCCTGAAGCCTTTTGAGCGTAGATAAGAAGTAGTTGAAAACAATTATGCGATGCTTGTATTTCTCAATATTCAGTTATGGAAGAGAAAGCAAAATGAACACATACTTGAGCTTGTACAATAGTCAATTAGTTCTGATATTTGTAAATGATTTTCCACAATAACTGTTCACTCCTCTTTGCAGATAAATCCAGTTCCGAAACATCCATTAGCGACCGGTCTTTCACATCAGCGTCAGAATCTGAGATGAACGCCAAAGGTACGTCTGGGTTTAGCGCTATGAATAAAAAAATGATTCTACGGTAAATGCAATCTCAACATGCAAATTAAGTTTTTGTGGGCATCAGTGAATTTGAGATAGAATAAGGATGTTGTAAGACTGAGAGGAAGCCAGGACTTCGTAATCTATTCCCAGTGAATCTTTTTTTACTTCAATTATTGAGTTTTGAGTGAAATTTCAGTTTGATAACATTGTATACAAACTAAGAGAAGATGAGATTTTTTGACCATAAAGGCTATGGACTAGGTCGTGATGGAGTTATGTGTTTGAACTTACTGGTACTTTATTATGATCAATTTATGGTACTAGAGTCAAATGTGCTCTTATTTTCGAATAATTATTCAAACAATTTGAACACATCTCATCTTTATAAAACGCCTCAAAAACAATTCATTCATTTTTTTCCTTTTCACCCTTTGCCTTCGTTACCAACGTCGTGTTAGCTCAACTACCTCAAAGAGTCTGTGAGATTGTTTGAAGTCTAATCAAGGTCCGTACGTCAGTGGCTTAGAGTCATGTAATGTCACCATAACGTATACCCATCCCTACTAATAAAGGGTTCAATGTGAGGCTTGTGGCTCTGATAAAACGGGCGACACCGCCGAAACGTACGTAAACCACTAACGTACAAATTTCGAAGAGACTCTAAACATTCTCACAGACTGTAATGTTTATAGTAAGATTTCAAAACAGCTGATTGGCGCTGTATAGAAAATATTGATTTATCCTTCTTTTGTTTAATAACACTCTAGTTCTCTTGCGACAAAGCTGTTTTCTCGAAAAGTGACGATAGTTTCTCATTCTTTATACTATTTTTGAAGTTAATAGACTTTAAAGTTTGTAGGAGATCCTTTATTACCGCGGCGATTTCATTCATTATTTTCATAATATATCCTATCAACTAGGAGCGGATGTGGTGAGTGGTGAGAAGTGCTCTGCGTCCCACACGAGGTCGATGGTTCGACATCGCGCTCATGACTCTCAAAGCCACCCATCCCTGCGGGGTCGGCAGATTGGTACTAGACTGGTTGCCTCAGACTTGTCCGAGAGGATGAGCAGCATTGACTCGGTTCAGCGGAAGGCCACTGCGAGTCATTCTAAAGGCCAGATTTGAATTCAATCACCTTAAACGAAGTTAAAAATCAAGACGAATGCATGGCGCATCTCTCAGGGATCAGTCAAGACCGACAGCTTTATTCTTCGTCCTTTGTATCCTAACGAGTAGAGCATGCTAAGAAAAAAATCCACAAAAATTCAGTAGATGGCGAAATCTTCCATAATTCAATGCAGCAGCGGCATCCGCAAGCGTAAACGACACATTGAAGAAAACGATATTGCCGTATAGGCGAAAAATCGCTCGTTCAATTTCTTTCATGTTCAGAATTTTGAATATATGAGTCTATAACCCGTTTAGTCTACAGTCTCATACAATCGATATGACTCAAACGATGGCGTGGGTACGGAATTTAGTTCTTTCAAAAGCCATTTCAAGAGCTACTTCAACCTCTTCTAGGTACTTTTTCCGTTCTGTGAGCGATGCATTAGTGCGACGATCTCAAAAACGAGTCTGCGTCTCTTCTAGCTGAATATTTACCACCAGATCAGTCTTGGATGAGTTTTGGATTAGATGCTGTGATTGGTTGGTAGTGAACGGAAAAGGATTAATACACTCCGCCTTCCTCGGCGCGTTTACTCTTTATTGAAGCGCCATGCCTATGTGCCGTCGTTTCACAAAGTTTTTCAAGGTACTTCGAGATAAGTGTCGTGAACTAGTATCCTGAGATAGTAGCTCTATTGTCCGGTTTCCAGAAAAGAAGGAAGGAAGAACATTTGTAGCCAGAAAAAAAGGCTCAATTTATTGGCGCATTTAGAGGACTGTTCATATGTTCTTAGACCGTATTAAATTTATACCGACGGAAAGTTGCTAAGTAGTGAGATAACATGCAAAAAAGCATTACGTCTTGCGAGTTTCATAAAAGAACTAGATTTTGGTAGAACACAAAAGCTTCCATCTACTTAGAATAAGCTCCCAGATTCCCACAGCTCTATTTCAACTAATAAAATTGCTATGAGTTGAGGTATCTAATTTGATATTGAAGGAGGTCTAATCTTGCATTATGTGACTTCTACAAAGGCCGTGTCATCGCGTATGATTGAATTAATCTCGCACTATAATTTTTGTCTCTTTCTGCCATAACAGGCCAGTTCATCGCTGTTTGAGCGGAAATATGTACTCAGCTTGATTTACGGATTGTTTCTTGACGCATCCAATTGCAAGTACTATTTACCAACATTGTTCAACGAAGCCTCAGCATGTGACTTGTTTACATGCACTGACAGTGTCAACATTTCCGAATAAGTCCCTTTCTTTTCTACGACAGTGCATCACGAAATCAGAAGAAAGCTCGAGTAAGTAGGTAGCAGAGGAGAGACGTAATATTTTTCACTTTGTTGGTCGTCCTCGTATGGATTTCAAAGCCACCTATCCAGCAGTTGCCCATCACTTTCACTTTTATAGCAATTTCACTAGCTGTTAAGTTGCAACCTGCTTTTATTCACATCATGGATATAATCTATGGAGGGATATTGATATTTTTACCTTAAAACTAAACGTGCGAAAATATCAAGATTCGGTGTTGTGCATAATGGAACTATATCATAAATGGTAAAGTTCTAAGCAAAAAAACTAATACGATATTTGTTACTGACTCGAGTAGCTCTTTCACAGCAATCCTACAGTTTTGAAAACTGATCAGTCATATTTTTAGTTTTCTGAGACTTGCAGAAGTTACGAAGAAGAAAAAACACGATTTTGTTCTTAGTATGAAAGTAAATTCATGGCACACCTCACTAACAATCTCGTGTTTGCTCATCATGAGAGCAGTTACTGAACGTCTAGGTAATTTCAGGTGTACCGATAAGACTCCGCCGTTTTCTACGGTTTGAATTTTCAATCAATACAAAAAAATTCTGGTACTTTCTTGTAAGACGGCGACAAGTGAAAAATCGATCTCATTCGCTGGCCAAAAACTTTTCATAGAAGTGTCAATGATTATTGGAAAGCCGTTCTTTTGCAATGCAGTCGGGAAAGTTAAGATTGAATTTGCATGAGCAAGCAAGTGATCTTTGCCGATTCACGGGCCGTTAGGTAAACCGGCAAGGTAAACTGCCGCTACGATAGATCGATTTTCGGGCATATGAACTCGTAGAAAAAGTCTTCCATTTTCTCGCTCATGCGAATTCAATCTTACTTTCCCGGCTGCGCTGCAGAGAAGAGTTCTTTCCAAAGAATGAGCGAAGCTTCGATATCAGCAAGTATTAAGCTATCGATGATTACCAACAGTCCAAAAAGGATCTCTATCCGGACAGAAATACATGCATGCTAGATATAATATTATTTTGAACTTTGCAGTGCTATAAATGGGTATTTTGGAAAGTCGGCTACATAGAGCTCCAGCTAAAGCTTTAATTTTTCGAGTGATTACTAACATTCCTATGGAAACTTCTGTCCAGTGAATGAGATCGATTTTTCATTTGTCGCCGTCTAACAAAGAACTAACAGAATTTTAATACTTAAGTTTATTTGAATATTATTTCCATTCATAACATTAGCATTTTTCTAATTTTTAGGTAACTTGTGAAAGCCAAGAAAATTTTGCCAAGAAAAATTGGTAAAATATGGCAGATTTTCTTCAGACTTTGCTTATTTGTAATTTGATTTGGGTAATTTCAAGAGGTAATCCGGCGATACAATGTCGGGAGATTCAGGGGTATAAAGCAAAACCCCCTTATAACCTCACCAGCTCAGCTCTTTGATGGCGTTTTCGATCGGTTCTGAAACATGAGGCCGAGCGTTATCATCTAGTAAAATCACTTTACCGTGTCTTACAGCCCATTTCAGTCGATTAATCGCAGTTTATGGATTAATTTGGTTAATTGTTGTTGACAGAGAGGTGCATTAATTGATCGCTGTTCACTAGATTTTGAAAGCTCGTAGTAGAGGACGTCTTTCTAATCCCACCATGCACACCTAACCTTTCTGCGATTTGCAATCATTTTTGTGGTTGTCCGGGGTAAGTTCATGTTCATTAGCACGATGGATTGTCAATATAAATCCACTTTTTGTCTCTGATCGTTAAGCAAGAAGATATGGAAAAAGTCTTCTTTTCGTCGAAAGTGGCTTCCTTTGAATTAAAATATGAAAAGTAAAGCTTCCCACAAATGACGTTTCACGAGTACGTCACCTCCAAAATCCTATAAAAGCCATCATGCAAAATATTTTGTATATAAAAAAACATGTAAATAAACAGCGTTTTGACGCAATTTCAAGCAAGGAAAGATTTTGCGTTTTTTTATTTTTATAATTATCACAGCAAAAAATACTTAATCGGCGGAGTCATATTTGTACACCTGATAGATTGTTCGATCGTATTACTTCTTAAAAATGGAATTTTCAACTTTCGAAGCTTTCAAACAATGGTGCTCAGTACACTCCTCATCCAGAATATAGCTCCCTCTTAATCTAATATCAATATAAATTTAATTGCAGCTAAGTATGACTCGTTCTGAGCCGATAGGTCTAGTGCTATATAGGCGCCTATTTAGTCCAATGAGGACTCATCAGTAGCACCCTCCCTCGGTTCCGTCGATCCGTTGAGGTTAAATAATCCTCTAAAGGAATCGACGCCTAGTAAAAAATAAACACGCCATGACAGATGATGGTATTGCCTGACGTTGTGGTGACCGGCAGCTGAGCTTGCTGCTTTTATAATGAATCATACCTCTGCTCTCGACCGTTCTTCTAAAGACCTCGGAGGAACCGAGAAAAGGCGCTACTGATAAGTCCCAGTAGGACGAAATAGGCACCTATATAGCACTAGATCTATCGGCTCAAAACCAGTCATGTTCTTGTCAGATTATTTCGTTTTGAGCGGGTCTTTGAAGGAGCGGTCGATAGCAGAGGTTTACCTACAATGTCAAAAATTCTGTCTCAGTAATAAGTATGGGAGGGAGAAGGTCGCTGAATATAGGCTACACCTCATATAAAATGCCATAAATCAGGAATGTCTCTATGACATTCTCGCAAGTCTTCCTACTAATCTCGGCACATTTTATTTCCCGAGAAGGTTTCTTATTAATCTCGTCATTCCTCACCAAGACTAACTGTTCCTGTTCCCTTCACGGAGAAAGATAGAAACTTGTTGAGCATCAATCCATTGCGGACAGATCGATTACTAGTTTGTTATATTAGCGGCGGATAAAATAATGACCAACACGGAAAGTTTGTGATAAGCACCCAAAGTCACACAATTTTTTATAGCAAATGTTAAGAGATACTTTTCAAATGTCATGTATAGCTTTACGATATACCGCGGCACTATATTTTACAATCATGAATCAAGTAATGAATGGAATTACCATATCACATCTTCACTTATCTGTTCACATTCCCGAAGAACTTTGGCCACCATGGCAGATATTACATGCATCGAAAGATGTGGAGTAAAATTACCACATAAGCTCTCCACAAAATAATTTTTACAAATTGTATCAAGTGAATCCACTATTACTTCCGATTGTCCTTAGACAGCAGCACTAACAATGTATAAGCTATATAGAACTAGGCAGTGAATTTACGGCTCTACATTAGAGAATAGAAAATGCCTCTTACAAAGATTTTAAGTCACTACTAAGAGCGAAGTGACGTAGAAAAAATTTTGAGACTGTGGACAAAAGATCAAAACAGTACAAATACTTAGCTAACAAGAGTAAAGGACGGTTTAGATAAGCGCTGTCTCCAAGTTAAACGATTTAGTTCGCCTCATCAACACCTTAGAAGTTATGAAGAACTCAAACCTATCACAATCCTTGGATTTTCTTAGACAATCGATTTTGTGATCCAAAAATTCTACTTAGTCGACTTGCAAGAAGCGCAAGCCTTTAATCTTATTGTTTCTCTGCACTGTCATTCTTCTCAATCGATCACAACCACTTCTGAATGTGCTCTTCACTCAGCAACACTCATTCGAATGTAACGTTTTTTCGAAGGCACTGTTGCGGTAACTCGTCCATGTCAATATCTTTAGTTAGATGCAACGTGCCCAAGTGAATTTTCATGGTAGTGTCTGGTGGAATACTGCGCCTATTCCAATATGTACAGTCTTTATATTTATTTTCAAGTTATAAAGTGATAATTGAATCGGTTTTTTCTATTCAGATCTGAAAATGCTTTCATTGCCTTTTGAAGAATTCAACATTCATCGAGATAACAATAGAATTGTACACCTATGATTTATATCAATCCACTAAGATTAATCCATTCACTAATCCACGGATTCATTCGAGTAGCAACTTTATTATTCCTCAAAATCCTCCTCAAGAGGTCTGACAAACCATTCACCTTCGAGTCAAGAGAAATTGTGCTGTATCTTGTTGAAATTGCACCAATATAAAACCACATAAGAAAGCTATTGTTGTACTATAACCATTCGTCCTATCTCTACCTCTGACATGTGGAAAAATAAAAGATGATTTCTATAACCACGGATTAAGACAATGGTTTTTTGAATTAAAAGGTGTAAGGATAATAAAATCAACAATTCATAAGAAATTTTTTATTATTCGTGTCAAGACGTGGTGAAGGTTGGCCATTGGAATTCGCGTTTCTGTATTTCATATCATACTCGCACTGAAAAAGAATGGATAGCAAATAAAGTCGAATTGTAAATTACTATTGCTTTGTTTATATGTAGCTTTTCAAACTCACTAACACTATTTAAAACAATTCATAACTCAGTGCTATCTTTTTTAAGGTTTTCCAATATTACCTTTTATTACAGATTTGACTAATAGTGCTAATTTTTCTAACATGTTGGTAGAAATTCAAATTACAAAAGGCCTTTCAGGAACACGTACTTCACTCACTTTGGGTGATACCCTTTTTTGTCTTGACAGAGAAATAATTGAGAAAAACTCTGTGAACCTTGTCGTGGAGTCAGCATAAACTTACAAAGTCGAAGTACTCGGTTTAGGTAAACTTAGCAAACCTGAGAAGATGATTAACTTTTTACATCGCAAATTAACATCAAAGTAGCTCTAAACCATTATGAAAATATAGATTACTGAGTGAGAAATAGATATAACAAATCCATGATAAAGCTTATACAAAGTGTTATGGTTATGTTGCAATTGTTTCTTTATTTTGTTACAACTCACTATTATAAATTCTGTAATCATCACTATTTTATCCCACTTGCTCGTGACAATTCCGTGAAATACTCGACTATTGAAAACTGTTTGTATCTACAGTTTCATTGATTTCTATGGAAACTTTCGAAGTGTCTATTAGAAATTTCCATTCTTAAAGAAATTCTCTTTCTTTAGACTTGTAATACATTAGCCTACGATAGTACTTTTCAGTTGACAGTTGCACGAGGACAAAACGCTCGCGAGTTTCGCTCTCTAATCCTGAACTTACTAATCTCCATGTGAAACAGATGTTTCCTGAACTCAGTGAACATTGGCGGTAAGACTAGATCCTGAGTTTTGCTGTTGTTCGTATCTTCTATGTCATCCGAATCGCAATGTGAGTTTCGATTAAATCGCCGTGTTGATCAATTCCATGTTGCCCAATACGACAATTATATAAAATTGCGTCAAAATTCAACTTATAATGAACTATCAGTCACTAAACTATTAGATTTATCTGCAGCTTGGAAATCAATAAACTTGTCTGATTCCCCGTCTCGGATAATCGTTGACGGTTCCCTTTCTCAGGAAATGAGAAGTATAAAATTGTGACTGGACGGATATTTTTGCAAAACAAAATCCTTATAACTCACATAGCATCTATTTAGAGAACTGTTGGGTGTCATTAATATTTTCACCTGAGGAAAGTATTTCCAAAACACTCTTCAATTCCTTATTGTACTTTCTATATCAAAAGATCGACTGTTTTTGAAACCCCCAAAAAACATTCAATATAATTCCAAAAAAGAATGATTTAAGCTCAAAAAAGGGGTTGGTAAGCCCAGGGTCATACACCGGTGTTTCGGAGGTTCGTCCTCCTCATCAGTGACCCCCGCCCCACATTCAGCCCTGCATTGAAGCAAGGAGGGTGGCGTATGTGGTGATGGCACAGTGTACTATGACACTGTACCATCACCACCTCTCAGTCGATAGATTTTTTGAGCTTAAATCATTCTTTTTTTGGAATTATATTGAATGTTTTTTGGGGGTTTCAAAAACAGTCGATCTTTTGATATAGTTTTGATCTAACAGCAAAATCTATCGACTGAGAGGTGGTGATGGTACAGTGTCATAGTACACTGTGCCATCACCACATACGCCACCCTCCTTGCTTCAATGCAGGGCTGAATGTGGGGCGGGGGTCACTGATGAGGAGGACGAACCTCCGAAACACCGGTGTATGACCCTGGGCTTACCAACCCCTTTTTTGAGCTTAAATCATTCTTTTTTTGGAATTATATTGTACTTTCTTTCTTATTCTTGATTCGTAAGTGTAATTCACCCCAAATTTCATGAAATTTCTAGCAACTAGAAGGTAATGCTTTTTCAGAAATAAATTAAATTTTTTAAGAAGGAAAGAAGAGAGGAAACATGGGAAATTTCAAGGATCTTATATTAGTTCATTTTTGTCAAGAAGAATGAAAATAGATGTACGACACCTACAGTGCGAGTCGGCATATGTATGGTGTATTTTGTGAACAATTACAGCACGAAAATATATTAAAGTCAATTTTTTTAAACATTTCAAACATTCTTCCGGGCTTTGCTTTTGGTTGCATCTTTATTTTGCCTACTTTTATTTGCTTGCTTCAATTACTTACTTTTTTCTGCTCATTTTTGTCTCTTCTTTCACTAATTTCCTTCTTTCTTCATATTTATATTCACATTTTCCTTTTGACATGTTAATCTGTCAGGATCATATGGTATATGAAGAACATGAAGTTACATCCTCTGTTCTTCATTTCGTAATCTTATAAAGCTTTCATTGATTGTTTTTGTAACCTTTATTTTCTTGTCAATACACTTTAATACACAACTATTTCAAGAAAAAGTAACTCTGCTCTAGTTCCACACTCAATTATACTTCATAGAATCTATTTTTAATCCGCACTGGCTAAGGGATTCCCATAAGGATCTCTTGATCTCCGCCATTCACTGAAGAGACGGTCTTGAATATTATTTTTGAATTACAACAAACTACATCGGCAAAAGAAGCTTACTTTTGATTCAATTAAACTGCTAGCATGAACCATTTTCTACTTTTTTGTTTGGTTTTTTATTTTTTCACTCCCTTTTCGACACGCTTTCGGCAAGCCGTGTAATTTAACTGATCGATTCGATCCCACGTAATCATTTTCTTTTCCAATAGTTGACTTTCACGTTGTCCTAGTAATATGCGGCCCCTCTGTTACTTGTTATAAAAAATGATTCCTTTTTCACAAATCATTGCAAATAATCAGTAAAAATGATCAGGTGCTAGGAAACAGTCTGTGAACGCCTAGTTTCGCGTTACTTCTAGAAAATTCGTACTGCTTCGTACGATGCAGATATCTCCTGATAGTTTCACAAAATGTTGACAAGTGAAGCTTATTTGGCGAGTCCTTATTTACCAACTTCATGTAGGTTTAATCATTGAAGAAATTACCATTTATTGGCAAGGTCAAAGCTAAATGAAAGTCCGTTTCAAGAAGTTCCTTCGGGTTGCAAGCTTATTTGCTTGTGATAATTTGCAGATTGTTTCAGTTGAATTCTATTCCTGAATTGGACAATGCCATTTTTTTCCTTTTGCTCTTATTTACATATCTTAACATTTGCCTATTTATTTATTTACTCATTTATTTATTTATGTGTTATTTGTTTACTTATTTACTTGTCCATATGACCCGTCATTGCATCTAGTTTAAGGATCATAGCACTTACTGCATTTGAAACTCTTCTTGACAGTTTTTGAGACGTCGCTCAAAACAAGATAGTCTGATAACTTATATTGAGCCTTTTATGAGACCTGTTTATGGCACTTATACAGAGCGAGACACGTGATTTGACATTACAGCCTTGTCAATTGCACGGTGCCTTTCAGTTCAGTAGTTTCAGGCAGATTATATTGTTTTGAGCGAGGTCTAAAAATAGTCGAAAAGAAAGGAATGACAATATACGATTTAGCAGTTACGAACAATCGGGTGCACAACAGTACTCGCTGGATGATCTATCACCTCGTCGCGCGTGTAAATATTTCGGCGCTGGTTTCTCTAAATAGAGGATGTATTCCAGCGGAACTCACTAAGCCGACCTAAAACGACAGACCTTATGAGAGGCTCGATAAATGTTATCACATTACATTCAAATCGTTACCTCGTTTCATCTTTCACAAAGATCTTTAGAGGCTTCACCGCGGTCACAAGTGCTGTTTGAGAACTTTGCAATCTTCGTGGATGTCGTAAAATCTTACTCGAATTAATTCTTCTTGCAACATAACATTGAAGACACTCAGGTTGAAGGATCTCCACGAGGATTGCAAGAAAACGGTGGGGAAGGAATTAGTTTCTTTTTCTGTTATACACGAAAATTGAAGAAGTGATTCTTTTAGCTGGACAGGAACTTTTCATAAGTGTTAGTAATCATCCGAAAGCTGAATCCCTAGCTACTGCAGTGAGCAGCCGTTTTTTGGAAACATCTTTTTATAATCTGAAAAATGTTGAAAAATCAGAATGAATTTATGTCTTACATCTGCCGCGCAATTCACTTTGCTGGAAGCGCGAAAAGCATATCAACGTGTAGAGGAAATCTCGGTCAAAATCATACGTTTAGTCTGGAGCTTTTTCCGAAATGGCGAAAAAATTCTTTATCGAATGACAAAATTCGCACTTTATATGTAACGCAAAAGCCTACTTCGATCGATCGATGGCGAGCCGCCGCCCTAAATCTACGGCGATCACACACCCCCTACCGAAGACTAACTAATTAACAAGCGCGCCAATGATGTAAAACCCTATCTTTTTTTTATTACATTTCAGTGAAACTATCTTTCCAGAAAATAACAGCGTTGGAATAGTTGAAACTTACGCTATCGAATGATTATTAATAGTCTAAAGGTAAGAGCTCTGTACTGAGCGAAAAATGCGTGTTTGAAACACAAAAGTTTTCTTTTTGCAACGATATCAGAAGAAAAAGGCAAGTAGCGCAGTAGCCACAGATTCAAGCTTTCGAATGGTTGCTAAAAAAGCAATGAAAAATTTTTGTCCAGCGGAAGGAATCGTTCCTTCGTAGATCGCCGAGCAACAGAAAAGACTGGAATCACTTAACACCTTGTTTCCTAATGCACTCCATCACTAACCATTGCGCCATCTCTCCATATCCGGTTCCTCTTTATTCCGCTTTATGTTTATGTTGAGAAGCTCAAAAGTTTGCAAAACGTGTGATAACTTACTATGTATTAGATTGAGTAATGTTTTTTGTTCATCACGAGCCATAATTCGATGGCTTTCATATTTCTATTTCATCTTTTTATTTACATGACCTCAACTAGCATATTCTGTGAATCTCAGCATTTCTTCATTCAATTCGTTTTCTCTCATCTGTGATCCATTGAAGTTTCTCAAAGTTGCGTTTGGCTTTCACCTACTTTTTGGCGATTTTCATTTTCTTGATGTCCTTAAATGCCAGTTGAGTCATTATTCCTAGAAACTTTAAAATAGGGATGTAAGGGCGTTCCAAGGTCTTCATCCCACACAGTCATCAATATTTGCGTGTCGAAAGGAGCTTTTCGAAAACAGATCTGATAACCAATTACCGACTCAAGAGAAGTGGAGGCTAGGCTGGTTTGGCGTAGAGATGTAACATAGTGAATTAGGAAGCAATACATACCAATTTGTGCGTGTCCATCGTTAAATGAATTCCATGAAAACTTGTCTTAGTGGTTATTCAATAGAGTTATCATAGCACCGACGGAATAGTGCGCGTATTATCTGGAGAGGTTAGCTACAGCGTGTGTATAAATAATAAGGCTGTTGAACATACTTTCCGTCCACATCAGTAATGCATCATAGCATTTTCGCTGAGTGAATGCATAAGTCTGAAATCTGTATGAATTAATGAAATAGTGATTCCATCCATCGGATGGTATCTGAAACTCAGTGTAATGACTGCTCACTGTAATTTGTGATTCTTACTGCTCTTCATGTCCTCTAAGCAAATGGCGCTCTACGTCTCCATTCGAAAAACTCAATAACTGAAAGTTCTGCAGGTTAAAAAGTTAGATTTTTAATGAAAACTGCAGCATATTCAATAATCAATAACAACCAATCTAGCCAACATCCATGCAAAACCGTTGTTACATCAAACAGTAATTAATGGTCGTTCATTACTGACACTACATTAAAAAACGATAACACTTTGTTGTGGTTGGAGGTGCCCTAAAACCCAGTAAAAATCCTCTTAGCTGGTTAACTTCCACGCAATCTGAACAAGTGTCCCGTCCTTCTAAGATCGCCAAATCGCTAAAAAGCATTTTCAACAGAGCAAAAGCACTTAGTAAACATCTGATGGATTAAATACTAGCCAAATGAATGCTATGCGGCAAAATCGCTCCAGTTTATCATTAAACGAAAGTACACTAATTATGCACACAGTAGTTACATAAAAGTCGATTTGCAAAAGCATTTTAGATCAATGCTAGGTAGCTTTACAGTGATGGGATAGTCCATTCCACGCTTATGTTTCTTTCATGTGCCCGCGAAGTACTTAGATTCCTAAGTGCTGCTGTTATCCGAAAATTTTTAGCACTGGTCAAAAGCTCTGCTCTTTGACGAGTTCGATGAAACTAGTTCAACATGAGTTCCAGTCTCCAACAATATGTCAACCACTGTTATTCGTTAGATACGAGCAAAACTCACAACCTCACGGAAGTTTCAAATTCGTGACTATCTTTTGCGAGAGCTCAAACGTTGTTTACTACGATGGTGGAGTCTACAGGGTCAAGGGCTGAGAGTGGGTATGGAAAGCAAGAAGTTCTGGTGTAACGGTCAAAAAGTGAGCATCCGGAAACGATTATTGCAGGTTTAATATCCATCTGATGTTCAGAGGTGTATTTCGTATTTCAGTATTCTTGTGGTTGTTTTTCATTCAAATTCCTACCATGAAAAAGATTAGGCAGCAAGTAAAGTTAAAAGAGCTATTTGTGTTACTGCTTCACAGCTAATTCTGACTATAAACGTCATTCATAAATCCCAGGACCGACTATCTATTAACCTTGGCATAGTTTGAATGAATGAGTATTTTCTTCTGTTTAGCAGTTCTGAGGTGTTATTGATATCATTTATTGAGTATCAGCGAAGCATATGACAATGCAGTGAATAACGCAGCATGTATATTACAACAATCCTGGTGGCTTACGTTTCGGCAAGGTTCGCCAACTTTGGAGCCTGGAAAGGATCAAACTGATTCGCAAATCATTCAGTGCCAAAGCTTCCATAACCTCAGCAGAAAACGTAAGAAACCAATTTTTGGGTCGCATAGTAAAACCTTCATTACAAAAACACACTCACCAGCCTAGATGTTTAAGGTCTTTCAATTATTCATTGAAGACCGGCCACTCAGAGTCAATGCGCAAGTGAGACTGTGCCTGCTCAGGCCGGAAAGACTAGCCTGAGGTATGGTGCAAGGTCACGCGTTATTACGATTCTCTTTGCGGTTCATTTTTGGGCCGTTACTATGTATCCAAAAGGCTTCCAAAGTTTACGCCCAGATGTTTTTTTGTTCCTGTGTAAGGGCTGTGAATTTAACGTCAAGATCTGCTTCTTTATGCTTTTGTTCCTTATGCGTGCCTAGCTGAGTTTTTAGGTCGGAGTTACGTTTCTCACCTAGATGCTTTTTTACACGGATGCAGAGTGGTCTACCCATTTCGCCAAAATATTCATCCCGCATGCCTCGCAAGAGATTAGGTAAATTTTACCCAACCTCATGCAGTCGCCGTCTCCGCCGTTTAGGCAAACTTTTCAGTCATTGGTTTCGCACAGGCGATAACACAGTCGGTTGAGGACTGGTTGGCGCCTTAGTGTTTTTGGTGGTATCTCGACTACTGCTACCGAATTATCTAAACCTGCTCTTTTTGAGCAGCGTTAAATGGCTGCACTTACTTCGTTGAAAATCAAGGCCAGGATGAATGAACTTTATCCTCGCCAGACCTTCGGCGTATGGTCGCCGAATTTCCTCAAATTCTAACCTGAAAAGCTCCTACCGTGTTGTAGCCATTAGAAATGGCTAATTTTCGCGCCAAGCTCAGGGTCTCCACCTTATGTTCTTTTCCACTGCACACATTAGCAGCTATTTGAAACATGTTTTTTATAATTGCGCATTTTGTGTGCGAGGGATGAGCAGATAGATAATGAACCAGGATGTTTTGCTGCTTCGTTTGCGTAACAACTCCATATATTCATCTCCTCTTGAGTTGACCAGAAGACAAAGCAATCATCTATATACCTACAGTAGAGTAACGGCCGGAGATCGATTATTGGGGCCTCTACTTTAGACATAAAAGCGATAGCAAGGTCGAACACCTGGTAATGTGTGCACAGGGAAAGAACATAAGGTAGAGTCCGTGAGCTTGGCGCAAAAAATAGCCACCTCTAATGGCTACAACATGATAGGAGCTTCTCAGAAATTCGGCGTCCCTATACGAAGATCTGGTGAGGATAAAGTTCCATTCATCCTGCTCTTTATTTCCAAGTGCAGCAATCAAACGCTGTTTAGAATGGGCAGGTTTGGATAAATCGGTAGCAGTAGTCGAGATACCACCAAAAACACTAAAGCGCCAATCAGTCCACAACCGACTGTATTATCGCCTGTGCAAAACCAATGACTGCAAAGTTTGCCCAAACGGCGGAGACGGCGACTGCGTGAGGTTGGGTACAATTTTCCTGATCTATTGCGAGGCATGCGGGAATGTTATTTTGGCGAAATAGGTAGACCACTCTGCATCCGTGTCAGAAGCAAGCACTTAGGTGGGAAACGTAACTCCGACCTGAAAACCTCACAAGGCACGCATGAGGAACAAAAGCATAAAGAAGCAGATTTTGACGTTAAATTCACAGTCCTTGCACAGGAATATAAAACATCTGGGCGTAAAACTTTGGAAGCCTTTTGGATACATAGTAAAGGCCCAAAAATGAACCGCAAAGAGGAGCGCCTTGTAATAACGCGCGACCTTGCACCATACCTCAGGCTAGTCTTCCCGGCCTGAGCAGACACAGTATCACTTGAGCCATGACTCTGAGTGGCCGGTCTTCAATGAATAATTGAAAGACCTATAACATCTAATGGTGAGTGTGTTTTTGTTATAAAGGGTTGACTATGCGACACAAAAATTGGTTTTTTACGTTTCCTGCTGAGGTTATGGAAGCTTTTGACTGAATGATTTGCGAATCAATTTGACCTTTCCATGCTCTGAAGATGGCGAACGTTGCCGAAACGTAAGCCACCACGACTGTTGTGATATTCGTGCTGCATTATTAACTGTATTGTTATATGCTTCGCTGATACTCAATAATAACGTCATTTATAAGTATACTATTATATATATATATAAGCCATACATGTACGCACTATATATGGAGCTGCATGGCCGAGTGGCTGTGAGCGAACGACCTATGGAACGCCACAGCTAGATTATGCACGAAATTGCAAACAGACGTACTCAGTCAGTTTTCTACGACATTCAAGAAGAAGACGAAAAAACGACTGAAACTAGGAGTCTTGGGATCCGCACAGTAAAGAATATCACTACGAAGACAAAAAATAAATATACATATATTAGTATATATATATATATATGATGTATATACATGCATGTATATATTTACACACATACATATCGTATATATATATATATATATATATATATATATATATATATATCCTCGATCCTATAACTTACACGAAGTTTTGCGGTATTCCTCTCAACTAACTTTTCACCAATGGCAAAGAACTTTATTGCAAGAAAAAGTGTCGTGTAAGTCCGATTAGAATCATAGGTGCTCTTAAGAAGGTGACAGGATTCGCGAAACGCGCGGCGATATGAATTTCGTAACAGCCTTGTGCAAGCTAATGAACGCAGCATAATATTGGTCATTCATGTCGATCATTAATGCAACTATCTTATTAATCCTCAGCGCAAAATGTCGACGTGTTTCCCAAATGTCCAGCAAGTTATTCAAGTTCTTAAGCCCACAATTTATCCACAAATCCATGAACCTTTACGGTCATTACATCCGTGTTGTCGTTTTGCTGTGTCGTAGTCGAATGAATGCACTTAATATTCATTGGACGTGATAATTCACTACTTGTAGTACCTTTCAGTAATAGTGTGTTGCCCAACGTCGCCAAATAATTATACAAATACAAAAGTTTCCAAAAATAGTAAGCATGAGAAAGCAATGGAATGCAGGAAAAAGTGCTGAGGTCCGCACAATATGTAATGTGTGCTTATGCAAACAACTACTTATATATATATATATATATATATATATATATATATATATATATATATATATATATATATATATATATATATGTCATCACGAAAACGATTTATTTTCAAACCCTAATGTGTCGAGCTTGATAAGAAACGATATGATTGAACGAGTAAGTTTAGCTTTCGAGGAGACAGATCATCAAAAAACATTACTTGTAGTGTGGATCAAATCAGTGACGGAAAGAAGAAAAAGTTCTTTTGATAGCACGAAGTTCTGATCATCTCTCTTTAGCCTCCGAAAATCTATTGCCTCCGGAAAAAAATAGTTGACCTTATCAGTCGACATTTCGAATCGTAGTAATAAAAATCAAAGAAATAAGGCCGTTAAGATATCTAGCCGCCATCAGTTGCGTTAGTAGTTACGTTTAAAAAATTGACGTCTAGTGAACTATGCATTTCACAGTTTCTCTTGAAAGCTTAGAAGATGCTGATGTTTTGCAGAATAGAGTCGCCGTGTTTTCCCCCCAATATCTGGGAGCAAATAAGTCAAAAATTCAACGTTCATAGATTCATTCGCTTGAGACTGTGCTCATAGTTGCTAAATAGATGAAAATCTTCTTCCACCTTATTTTTTTCTGCCATAACTAATTACACAAAGGCTATTTACTGTGTTTCATTAATTGAATTTCTAGGTGACTTGATTTACTTCTGTTTCTTCGTTGTCCTCATCCCCTTATGTGATGGTGTTCTGTGAATCTAACCACCACCTCACATCCACCAATCGTTGGTCACCAAGGTTGAAAGGCGTGGCTTCTCGATGCATCAGACGTAGTCGTGCCGTCGTCCATATGCCTCCGTAAAATCAAACCAAGCCTTCAAAAGCCGTCGGTATCGTCGGTCAAAGCAAGATGCTCTTCTTCAGATGTTAGACCTACAAAAGGCTTTGTTATCACTGCTATAGCAATGCTAAAGTGTCCACGACGAAACAGCGACAACGTTGTTTTTTATTCGAGAACTTCTGAATCCACACTTGAGCACTCAAATTCGCAGGAGAGGCATGTGAATGAAGTTGCAAATCGTTGCGAAGTCCTTCAAGAACCAGAGGAAAAGGCAAAGAAAGGCTCGAAGAAGTTGCGCAAAGAGCTAAAAAGCTCGGACGAGGTCCTAGTTCTTCATGGGTCGACTCTGTCATTGGAAAATGAATACACGGACTTCAACGCGGGCTTGTCCAACTCACAAAGTGATGAATCGAGTGAACCAGAAGCAGAGCAAGAAGAACATCAACTTCATGATCACTGCATAGAAAAGCCACAATTTGATTTGGAGGTAGGACATTATGGAGTATTCATTTTCTTTTTCCTAAAAATATGTCGTTATCCGCGGAAGATTCATTAGGGGAATTCAGCATGGGTTTTTTGTAAATGCAAGAATCAAGCGTAATTCTTCAAAAAAAAAAGAGTCCAATTAGAGTACTTGTTGTGCTTGTGGAAAAGGTGCCTATCTTTTTGAAATTCAATAATGGCGTTACTCAGTGATAGTATAATAAATTTGAATAAAAAAATTACGAATGACATTGAAGGTTCCAATTCCGTGTTCTTCTCACTCGAACTTTGAGGTCACGTGCTGTTAATCATTGAGTAACCCTGACCAGGTGGCTCGCAGCGGTTACGGCATATTATAATGCACATAAGCCTTGACTCGATTCCAGCCCCTAGTTAAACAAATCTCTCAAGACTCTGGTTTCCCAAAATTGGTGGAAGATTTGTCTGTAGAGGAGGTGGTAAAAGAACTGGTTCCATTGATCCACATCACTGATTCAGCTACTGTAAATGCCTAGTATTTTACAACATCTTTCATCATACTCAGTCTCTGTCGTCCCACAGGGCTACCTAGTAAGTTTATTCTCTGCGAGGGATGAGAAATGTATCATATTTTTCTCCTGATCACATTTTTTTTACCATTCTTAGGGGGGGGGGGGAGGGGGTAAAGCGCGAACAGCTCAGTGCTCAGGGTATTGGATCCTGCAGCTCGAGCTTAGCAACTTTTCTATCCTTCAAGGGTTAGCAACTTGATACCAGACTGCTTTGAGAGAATAGCAGCAGTGGTTTGATTCATGGCTAGACACCGTAAATTATTGTATAGGCCACTCGTGCATTAGCGAAGCTTGATAAAGTCGAATGCATAGTGTATGGTTCAGGGATTGATCAACGCCAATCGCTTTGTGCTTTACCATTTGATACTTATTCTTGACGACTAGACAGCAGTGCATTACTTGTGAGACTTGCAGTGTTAATTCGATACAATTGCAGAGGTCTAAGCTTTCCCAAAGTGGAAGTGGGACTTATTATAATTGTCCGGCTACAATTGTGGTCAGCTCCAGTCTACTCCGCAGTCATTTAATTGCAGGCACTTGACCAAATCGACCATCTATGTGCGCGCAAGCGCTTCCAAACACTTCACATAAATATAATTACGCATATACGAAATGTATGAGGAAATTCGATGTAGGAGAGACACAAAACTCACATGGCAGTTTTGATATACAGAGGGGTTTTGAGGTTTCGCTGATGTGCTGCAGAATACCAATCCACATAATCTATAATTATTCCCATGACTCCTTCCTATTAATCTCAGCGGTGGCTAATTATCATTCGTGGCAGACTCCAAGCGAATCCTGGAGATATACATTGTAGCTCTTGGCCTGTGTTTATTACTCTAACAACAACCTGTAGATGAATCACGTACCCGCGCGTCCTACCTCGCCGAGATTTCACTTATTAGAGGTAGATCCGTGTTCTGATTCCGAGGGAATTGCAAATTTTGAGAGGAGTTGCTTAGATAATTCTTGAAATGGACAACTTTCCATTAAAGAATTGTCGAACTAGTCACTGGTTAATGTCAAATACCATCATTTTAAAAGCAGATAAGTAAGTGCTTATTGGGAGGCCACTTTTTGATAAGTGTTCAATTTCAATGAAGCATGAATAGATGTTTGGTGAACTTCCGAATGTGGAAACAGAAGATCAATCCCGTTCTATCATTTCATAGTTGAAATATTGACGACGTTTTCTTCAATAGTAACAAGAGAAATCTAACGCAAAAATGTCTTCAACTAACTTCTTAGTGGCTCATCAACAATTTATGTGCGAACAAGACTGATAAACAAAGTTTTTTCGATATAAAATTGTGATATAATTGTTTCAAATAAAATGTGAAGAGATTTTCATCTTTCAGATTTCATGCTTTCACTGCTCGCTAGTTGCTCAATGTCGTAATCAAATAGTGAAGAACGAAACGGACAGTAAGAATACGTTTTCAACTCCTCGAGTAGGAACTGCTGACAACCCAGAAATGCTACTGAATCCAATGCCAAACATTATTGTGTCGTCGATTAATTCTGATGAAGAAGACTTGACGTGTGATAGACATCTCACCAGCGGACGTGCTTCGTCGTTACCAACTTCAGAAGTCAGGTCGGATTTTTCATTGTATAATTTTTCTTTTTTATTTTGAATGTTGAACTAGCAACTTTATTGAGTTATCAATGCATACTTTCTAAAAAGCCTTCTAGGTTACCAAAGAATTGAATTCTTATCCAACTAGACATAGATAAAAGGATAAAGGATAAAGCTCTCGGCGTTGATCAATCCCTGAGGGATGCGTCATGCATTCGACTTCAATTTTTAACTTCGTTTGAGGTGATTGAATGCATATCTGGCCTTTACAATGACTCGCGGTGGCCTCCCGCTGAACCGAGTCAGTGCTGCTTATCCTCCCAGACAAGTCTGAGACCTATCTGCTACCAATTTACCGACCCCGGAGGGATGGATGGCTTGGTGAGCCATGAACGCGAGATTGAAAAATTGACCTCGTGTGCGACGCAGGGCACCTCTAACCACTGCGCCACATGCGCTCAGAGGCGCTAGTAGTTCAACGGTTTAGAGTACGCGCTCCCGTATAGAGAGAGATCTGGGTTCAAGACATAGATACCGGTGCAAAAACGCTTTTCTTAATTTTTCGAGATGAAGAATCGTCGCCATATGACTTGAACAATTGGTACTTCCGTGATGTTACTGTTCTCAATAGGCTAAGCACGTGAACTAATCGTTTTTATTTTTGAATACTATAATGTCAAGCAACTCGCCTGGCTGATATAAAGCTCACTGCCGCTGAACCATTTTTTGTTCATAGTCTAATTTTTCAATATGGTTTGTTTCAATATAATATTTTGGCTTCCATGTTTACCTTAAGCCATTGAGAATGATGTGAACAAAATCTCGTCGATATAAATGACTCCAAGCTAGTTAATCGTAGATCTTCATGATGTCATAATGTTTTTACAGTGAACAAATATGGCATTGAATCAAGAACAGTCGTGTACTTACGCCGAGACATGTGTGAATCTAAAAGAAATCCGTATAGACGGATTATCAGCTTATGCGGCTTTCATGAAGACATAATATGTACTACCAGTAAGCTTATGCCTATTCGAATGGCATCCCTCAACTAATTCATTTGGAAGGCTTTGATCACATTACTAGGAATTCTATGCTAGGAGGTTACAATTATAGGAAAGGCATTATGTCTGACATTGGCTTCATATGACCTTACAAGCTTTATAAATGTACGCGGACCTATCAACTGAGTTCGACAAATTAACCGTTGATGTTATATAATAGTGAAGTAATAAAGAACAAAAGGATAAGGCGTTCGATGCTGATCATTTCCTAATAACTGCTATTTACTCCACTTCACCAAGCTTCCTAGAGGTGACTTAGGACATAAAGTTCTTACATTATCTTACAATGGATTTGTTGAGTTAGTGCTTTTATAGGGCGGGGGTACCGTGTCCAAGTGGTTATGATGTTCGCCGTGGCGCAGCGCGAAGCCGAGCCCCACTCCCCGACTCCTTCCGCAATTCAACAACGACGCCCTTTGGAACGCCACAGCTAGGCTATCCTCAAGATTGCAGGGGAACTCGCTCAATCAGCATTCTACGACGTTCAAGAAGAAGACGAATAAACGAATCGAATGTTAGAAGTACTGGGGTCCGCATAGTGGGAAGAAAAACACTATGAAGACGGGTCAAGAAAGTATCCAAAGTGTTTTTTTATATTTGTTGGTATCAATTTCTCGGCCCCTGTACGACTACAGATTTGGTGAGCACGCTCAGTGGGTGTTACAGTTTGCTTCTACGTATTGCGCTGTCTTCAATAGTAAAGCAACAGTAAATGTGATAGTAATACACGTTCTATCTGGCACTTCATTGATCTGTCTCACAGTGCTTTCTCACTATGCGGGATCCCACAACTTCTTCCATTCAGCTTATTTTTCCTCTCTCTCTCTCTCTCTTGAACATCGTAGAACCCTGATTGAGCACTTCTTCTTGCAATCTGAGGGTAGCCATAGCTGGGACGTTCGTTTTTGACCGCCGGAGAGTGTTAAGGGCTGGGTTTAGTCCGCGCCGCCATGACGATCCTCACAACCACTCGGCCATGGCACCCCCATACACGTTCTTCATCCAATACAACACAAAGTCGCTGACGCAAAACAAGCTGTGCAGTTTGTGTACTACAAGTGAACGGAGCTCTTCAGAGTCAGTGCTGAGCAACGATCAATCAAAAGAACTGCATCATGTTTCTCTGATTGTGTGAGCTACTCAGCATTACCATTGTTATGCAATTACAGGTGGTGATAAAGGCGATAGAAGCAAGGAGAACAATGGACAACTTTAGCTTTTTTTTAGTTGGAACTCCATTAAAATAGGTTAGAGGCAGCCAAGCAAATTAAATCTCTTATGAGATTGATCATGAGATCAAAACATTTCATGTTTATATCAGAATTAATATTGAGCTACTGTTAGAAATGTTTTGGTTCTAGTTTGTTGTAACGAGAGCAGCTGCATGAAAAACCTTCATAAGATAAGATGTACTAATTGAATAGCAAGTAATGTTTTATTTGAACATAGCTTTATGTAGCAGAGGTTACTAGGAAAATTAGCAAATTTTTACACTATATTCAGGAATATTACTCAACCCTTCTATCTAAGCAGCGTGAAAATGACTACTCGGTACTTTGAATGAGTAGATAAAAAGAGATTTTATGAAATGAAATTAGAGTTACGTCACCATTATTCGTGGAAAATTTAAGGTTCAAAGGTTTTTTCTCACTCATGTGAACATGAGAGTCGCTAGACTGGATGTATTAACATGAAGCAATTATTCTATATTGAAGGATCAGTGGTCTACGATGCCCTTTTAAAATCACTAGGAATATCATCTTCTTGTGGTCAAAATAGCTCAAGATAAAGATAAAATGTTGTCCACATTTTCTCTCTATGTTTCCGGCGCGGTAGAGAAATCTGAGGAAAAGAACTATGTTTTCATACATTACTGTGATTAGCAAAGTTTGCCCACTCCAGAATACAATGGGCTTCTTTATTTTCTCGATTTCATATTTATTGCTCCAAAAAGAGTTTGAAGATATTATAACCTAAGAGCGCATGCTTGCAATATTTAGAAGTCTAAAGCGACTTGAGCCGGTAATGAACATTTTCGGCGGCTTCATTAAGCGTCCCACTGCGTTATTGAAGCTCTTACCATATTTTTCTCTCAGCCGTGTTTTTAGCCTTTTTGGTAGCTCTCAGCAATCACCCGTCAGCATGACTAATCTAGAAGACACAGATTGGCACAAATACCGATTAAGCTGAAGCTGTCGTTGAAATCACAATTTTCCAATGTTAATTACTGGCTATCTATCTTTTTTCTTCTGGACAGCTACGATGTGAAATATAACCGCAAACATGTAAAATGCGACAATGGAAATTTGGATTTTAGGGTTCAATAAAAGTGACTCTTACCCATAGTATATGCTTTGAGTCTTTAATAATGCAGATCACTTCCAACATATCTAGCAGCTAGATTGTAGCAAGTTCCGTCAAATAAACTTTGTCATTTAAATAATGTACTCTCGAGAATCCTGGTTTTGGATATGTACAGTATGCAGCTATACTCTGGACATTAAATTTAGTTTTGATGCGAACTCTGCCGGAATCCATATGACTTGTTTCGCGAATTTTTTAGGTGATGAAAGGCTACCTACCCTGTGTGATGGAAATCAGTCCTTTTCTTTAATGATTAAAACTGCTATTCAGATCTTGTTCTTCAATCTATCCATTGTCAAGAAAGAATGAACGTACGTTCACAATGAATTCCAAGGAGAGTTCAACAAACGTTTCTACATGTGGATTTCTACGAAGTTCATCACATTATCGCATGAATACGAAATTTTGCATCGCTCAACTTTGTCCGACCTAAAGAATGACGTGAACTCCGCTGAAATATGAGCGAGTATCGGGAGTTAGGGGGATAATTGAAGACTTCCTACTCATAATACAAGTACTCTTTATGAGTTCTATGGCCAAAACTTGCAAAAGCATCATTGATGTAGAATAAGGCATTCCTAGGTGGTGAGTAAATTGCAAGACTTGACATATCTCATATAAAAAAGCGTGCGAAAGTTGTTTGGTATCCGATGAAAAGGGAGTGGAGGTTTAGCTCCAGAAAACTACTTTTCCATTCTTCATAGGTTAAAACTCATTAGGCATCTGTAACGACGGATTGATGTGAGGCGACTTTATTCGCACATATGGATCAATCGGGCTATTATTTGATCGTATGAGAGCAATAACAGCGAAAGATTGTTTAAATCTAGTTAAGCCGTCTTTTTCCTCGAAGAATAGTGCAGCTTATAAGAGATATTCTTCTAATATTTTGCTGTGTTTAGGTGGGATGTTTATCTTAAACATTGACTTCCCATTCAGGTGAATTTAGGTTACCACAACAGAAACTATCAGTTTGTGGAAAGACGTTCCTTAGTGCCGGCTGAAAATTCAAAGTTTATACATAAATTTGATTAGAAAGAACAACAATTATTTTTCAAAATAAAGACCACACTCATCCAAGATCTTTTGCCAACGATCTGCAAGATTCCGGTTCTTATTAGTTCTTGGGTTTGAATTGAGTCCTTTCTGACATGCTTCTTCAACCTAATTAAATGTTTCGATTCGGGCGTCCACGCAGGAAATGTCCATAAAGAGGAAACCGCCAGCCATGTCCGGACGATGCAGCTTATGGACTGCAGGCTGAGTGCGGCATGACCTCGATTCCCTCCAAATTTATCAAACTTTCGTTCGTTTTCTTTGCGGTGTGAGGTTTGGCTTGTCTTGCTAAAAACAGCACCGCTTCGAACAATTCAATGTCGGGCACTTTTCCTTAGGAAATTAAATTTGATGCACTATAACTAGCGCTGCCGTGGGAATTTCTTAGGTAAATATTTCTGGGATATTCCCATGAATTTACAATGATCGCGATATTGTGTGAATCTAACATAAAATTTGAATTTTTTGAGTGCGTTAAGGAACCTTCTTCAATCTAGTATTCAGGGTATTCATTTTCTTCTGAGTTTCTTGGTAGATATGTTGAACTATTTTTCGTCTTGAGTGACCACACGGTAGTATCGCCTTTTGCTAAACATCACGATCTCATGCACAAGGGCAGTTTAAGATCATGAAGGAGCATTGAAGATAACAACAATAATTCCCTTTGACTTGTTCTTTATTATCGTGGATTTACCTAACGAGGACCACATTTTAATATGCGAATCACAGTAGGATCTTAACATTTTGCATGTCGCTTCGACAGCTTCTTTCGAAGTTCGCCCTTTTTTTGAATGATGTTGAATGCTGAACGAGTAAAACTCCTTGTAATTTTGTGGAATAGCAAAGCTATGGCCATTCATTATGTGTTCCACTTGCTGGAAAATCGCTAAATCGAAACCCATAATCAAAGCAAACTCATTACTCAGTGCCTGATAATTATTTTTGAGCCACGCATGTCAGTGGGCTATCAAACAGGGCTGACTTATAGAGCCCGATACACATATTTTTATATCTTGCGATCTCGTAAGTCGGGCATATACCGTGTCTCGTCTTTTGCCAATCCTGTGTGGGTGCTCCAGTCCCCACACTAAGAGGTAGCGTCGACGAACATTTTACACCCTATGTCCAGTGAATTATCACCGAACACAGAGTGTTTGTACAATCGATTGCTCTTGGCTGGTACATTTAATAGTTCATATCTTTCGTTTCGAGTGTTTTCTCAAGACCACAGTTCAAATTTCAATATGCCTGCGAGATCGCAAGATCGAAACACGTGTATTGAGCTCTGTAAGTCAGTCCTCTTTGATAGGCCACTGACATGCGTGGCTCGAAAATCAATTATCAGGCATATTGAAACTTGAGCTGTGGTCTTAAAAAAACACTCGAAACGAACGACAACATTACTTAGTATTAATTGCTCGCATATTTTCCGGAAGCACGCTGTTCGAACGATGATTATTAATTACCGAGAAGACTACTCAAGCTAGAAATGACTTATTAAGTTCATTAGTCATTCAGGTCTATTCATGTACTCATTGAAGAGCAACGTAACGTACCACGATAATTACGGTGTAAGTCGGCGCTTCCAAATCTTACCTAGACTTATGTTCATCTATCTTTTCGAAAGAAGGAGTAATGCGGAGTTTCATGAAAGGAACGAGGCAGGGGTGCAAACGTTGACTACCTATTCATAAACAAACGAAGAACTCACAGTGAACTTCGTAGTTCTGAGGGGGAGAAGAAAAAAATAATAGGATTTCCTCTGAGAATTTTACATTATCAGAGCAATTTTATAATGAAAATCGTAGCCATTGGATTCTTTTGCGATCAGGTATATAGTCAGAAACATTGTTGCAAATTAAGGATTGATACTGTTTAATTAAGCATTCTTGTGCTGAAAAGGATAGAGCTTTCGGCGTCGATTATTAGCCCTTAAGGATCGACGTGTACCAGCTGAGGTGCAGGATTGTTTGCAGGCCTTTCTCAGTGGGCAAAACTTTTCTTCTGGCACTTGGTAGTCACTGAAGATCGTAAATCTTTGCGATTCCAACAATGTGCTTGATTTTTGAAAAAGCCTTTTTTTACAATAAACCCAATTGTGTAGAGTGCTCTGCAAAAACATTTACGTCGGCCGAGATTCAAAATCAGATCTCACTCTTTACGGGGCGTGTGCTGAACCGTTGCACCATCAACGGTCATTTTGCACACCACTCTTTCTACTCTACAACGCGTTATACAACAGCCTTCCGTCGACGGTCTGATGTGGGCAGACACTTATCGACATGTTGACAGATATTGGGTTTCAATAATTAATCAGAATTCATTTTAATTGACCGCTTATTGCAGTGGTATGGTGTTACAATAAACCCAATAATCATATACTTGACAGATAACGCGTTGTAGCGTAGGAAAAACGGTGTGAAAAGCGAGCGTC
Source organism: Parelaphostrongylus tenuis (assembly GCA_019055375.1). NCBI lineage: Eukaryota > Metazoa > Nematoda > Chromadorea > Rhabditida > Metastrongylidae > Parelaphostrongylus > Parelaphostrongylus tenuis. The sequence goes on from JAHQIW010003623.1 coordinate 95,644, forward strand.
GGCGGTGCAATGGTTCAGCACGCGCCCCGGAAAGAGTGAGATCTTGGTTCGAATCCCGGCTGACGCAAATGTTTCTGCGCACCACTCTACATTATTGGGTTTATTATAAAACGATACCACCGCAATACGTGGTCATATAAAATATATTTTGATTGATTATCAAAGTCCTTTTTAATACGTTGTAGCAGCGAAGATATAGTCCTGTTTCACACTCAGTTTTAATTATTTACTCGGCTGGGGCTTCTATACTGCTCTTTGCCAAATTCTTATTAGCTATTTGATCTCCTAAATCTCTAGAATTTTGATGCTGCAATTGATTTTGTGGAACGTTATCACAGCACACTGTGAGAGCGAAAAGAGATTACGTTTTGCACTCAAAGTTTTTATCATACAGAAAGGTTAAATATGCACGAAAAGCATATAGCCATGTAGAGAAAATCATTGAGTATCAGAGTAACCCTAAAATCCTAAGGATGCTTCTCAAATAGACGAGAAACTCTTACTGAATAACGTAAATCGCGCGCCACTTGCAAGTTGCGCTGTACGATCGATAAAATGCTGTCCCTAAACGGCTAACCATTAAAAGATAGCCATGCATTCGACATCACTGAGCATCCCGTTAAAGGTGAATGAATAAATTTTTACCCTATGTAGTAACTCACAGTAGCCCCTGATGTATCAGTTCAGTGCTGCTAACCTTCCAGACAAGTCTGCTACCAATTTGTTGACTCCGCACAGATGGAAGGCCTGGTGAGTCTTGGCCATATCGTCGAACCTATGTGTTGCAAGGGCTGATAGCCACTAGGCCACATTCGCCACGTCTCGATGGGGTCAAAGCTTTACCTCTTTTGGTTCACTGGCTCCAATCTTTTCATCATAGTCTTTATTCACCTTTAACGAAATGCTCAACTAATATCCACTGTAGTATTTCGAAATGCTTATGGGTTCGGCTGCCACACGTAATTTCATATTCTTTGTGAATTTTGCTCAAGGCTGGTTGTGTTGAATCTCCCTCTCTAGAATCCTGAGATAGCTTCACAAAAACTTTCCCAGGTTATCATTTTTGCCTCTCTATGAAGCACTGATTAGGCGCGCGAGAACGCCAAAATGTACGTGTGCTTCTAGCGCACCAGACCTCTGAGAGGCTCAAAACATTCTGTCAGACTATATTGAACTTTCAAGCGAGGTCTCAATTGGAAGGTATAGCCATATGTTCCGTAGAAGCTGTAAGCTATCGACTCAAATTAGTATAAACTGCAACATCAAGTGATGTTTCATTTTGTCTAGGCTGACACATCTGTGGCATCGCTGCTATTAGTAGTAGGGTTAGCCTTATGGCATGTGACACCGGTGAGGACGTGCGAGAACGGCGAAACGTACGTATATCACTAGCATATCAGATCTCTGAAAAGCTTAAAACATCTATCAGACACGTCAATTTGCTGACTTGATTGCGCTGCACGAAATCTCTAAACACTGTGCTTCCTACGCTTTTTCAATGATGTCAAAGGATAGCTTGATTCTAAATTGATATGTCTTAAACATTGATGAATCATCGAATAAAGTTCAAATGCTGAATAAAAAGCTTCTACGACGTCGAAAACCTTTTAGTGAATACCTCATGCAATCCAACAGGATGAGGTTGAATAGCGCCAGAGATAAAACCCAATATTTATTATTATAGTTACTGCGCTATATTTGTAACAAATCTAAGTGCTCAATAAGTTCTTATAATTTTTATGCCGTCATTCTTCATTTTTCTAACCATTTCAGTGTCGTATTTTCAGCTCCGCATCCAGTTCGCCGTTGTCATCACCGTCTCTTGGGCGATGCCACAGCGATGTCGAATTATCCAACTCACAACTGCCGACTCATCTGATAACCTCAAGACTTCTCGTACCGAGCACATTTCTTTCACCATGCTCCTCCGACTTAGATGGAGCCAAATCACGTTCAAACTCAGTAGACCTCTCCATTCTTGGACGAAGGAATAGACTGCTGTCAATCACTTCCAGAGATAGCTCTACCAAGTCCGACCTTGAGTCATCAAATCCGATTGAGATCATAAAAACGTCCAGATCGAGAAGTTGCGATCCACCATCGACTGCACTTGCGTTGAGACGACCTAGTCGAATGGAAAGCTTGTCGGATCTGTTTAGGTTGCAGGACGACTTCAATTAATTGAGATTCTTATTACAAAAATGCTTTTAGTGAAAACATTCGTTCCATCAGTTAGTCCCCTCAAGATATTTTTATCGAAGTAGTCAATACATAAGGAAGATTAATATAGGCGGTTGAAAAATTCACCCTTATAAACCGTATTTTTGTCCAATTAAAAGAAGTCAGGAATAAAAGAAAACAAAAAAAAGGCCTAGTAATATCATACCTTTCGTATAAAGCGTTTCTTGAGAAAACACCCAATATTGATATGCCTGATAATTATTTGTGTATTGCACTGTGCTTTGCACTGTATAAGTGCTCATAACAGACCACATGCATGGCTCAAAACTAATTGTCAGGCATATTGAAATTTGAGCGTGGTCAACACTCGAAACGAAAGGTATGGCAAAACTTTCCTCTTTTTTTATCGAGTTAAGTTCCATCAATCCCCTCAGAGTGTTGGCTTATAGAAAAGCGTTGGCGAAATCACCGATGGTCAAGCGATCAGCTGTAGAACAGGAAGCACGGATAGTGAACAAGCATAGAACCAGCCGCTATTGGCTTGATGAACAGGTTGGCTTCTCGTTAAAATCCATCTTACCAGCGTTCTCCTTGAATAGCAAGATAAATAGGTTCCACAACTATGCCAATGAACAGACCTAGCACCATGCATTGAATAAGCTTGAAGTAAAGGTCAAGGAATGCTGAACAGAACGCGCGCAAGTGATCGTGATCACTATGTGTGTGTTGCACTATATGTTGCGCGCTCAGCTATGCATTCATAAATTGTAGGAGTGTTTTTAAAGAAAACAACTCAAATTTATGTCACATTTTCAATGCTCGTGATTTGAGCGCGAGACCGAACCATTGGTCTCGCGTGCGACGCAGAGCACCTCTAACCACTGCGCCACATGAGCTTAGGCTTAGACTAATCTTCATTAATATAGCTCCTTCACTACCATATTGAAAGAGGGCACATTTGGTGGCATTGATGAATTAGTTAACTTTAAGCGACTTTTACTTCTTTTCATTAGTGTTTTGTTTGACGTTTTTTCATAATATCATTATTATAACGATGGTTAGAGGTGCTTTGCGTCGCACACGAGGCCGATGGTTCGAACTCACGCCCATGGCTTAGCAAGCCATCCATTCCTCCGGGTTCGGAAAATGGTACAAGAGTGGTATCAGACTCATTTGGGAGGATAAGCTGACTCGATACAGCGAGAGGGCACCGCGAGTCATTGCAAAGACCAGATATGCATTCAATCACCTTAAACGAAGTTGAAATTGAAAACGGATGCATGACTCATCCCCGAGGTATTGGTCAATGCCGAGAGCTTGATCCTTTTTTATAATGATGTGTTGTAAAGCAGAAGTTCTAAACTCCTGAATGTCTGCGAAACGAAAAATGATTGCTTAAGAATTTCACCGACTCAGATTGCTAAGTATGACATCTGAAAATCTCTAAAGTCATTGCGGTGCAGAAATAAGACTGCACGGAGGCGAAAAGGTGGATTTTTTGCAGTTATCCTTTCGCTTTTTTAGAATGACCTGAGGTGACTTGTCCATGTATAGAATCAATATTGTTATGCTCCCAGGCAAGTCTGGTATTAATTTTCGGGCCTCGAAGAGATGAAGGGATTGATGAGTGCTGAGTGATGGAGGCCGAGATATTAACCGATTCGTTGTGTGCTGTTATTTACCCACCCATCATATGGATAAATCGTTAGGGAAAAGATCATGGAGAAACAATAAGAAAGTTTTGTTTCCATTCTTTAGAAGAACAATCCTGATCGATTATTTCAAAGGAATTTCGACAGTGAGCGATCCCACAAGTTCTACATTCTTTAGCGTTAATTTTCTTCTGTATTTATGGCACTGCGAATTTCAGTGACCCAAATTTATTTATTAAATTTTTTCTCAAGTTATAAACAATATAATCCTCAGGGAATGGTTAGAGGTAACTGCCAGATTTGGTAAAAACATGGGAAATATTTAGAAATTTAACAATTTACTTGTTCTCAGTCGTAAAGGAATGAGATATTAGAAGAACAACTGAAAAGAAAAGGAAGAGCAAATCAGAATGAGCATGAAATTGGTTTGGCAAATGGAAAATTATAAAGCTTAGGGAGGTCAAGCGCTTTGCTGACTTTTAGTGCTTCAGTTTATTCGTGCTTCAAAATTTTCCGAAGACGCTTAAAGCTTCTTCACAGAATTATTGAGCTCAAGACGGATTTCAGATTCATCCAGCTGAGCATATTTGGTTGCCGTCGTCAAGACCTGACTCTTCAACCTCTGTTGACTGCGAATGTTATGTTGGAGACAAGGTTATTTCTTACTTCAAATTCACGTAAACTCTAGTAAATCAACTATGGTTGCTGTGATGATGTGTTCTGTGTATCATCTAAAACAACGTAGATTAAGAGAATTGAGTGGTGGACAAAAACACGGCCTCAGGCGGGAATCGAACCCACGTTTCATCCTATCCGGGGACGCTTATTATTATTATCGCTTATTATCCGGGGATTATTCGCTTATCTTAGTTATGGCCGTCATCTGTGATGAAAGGCGAGTTCACACACAACTATGACATCGCGGTCGAAACAATGATTTTGACTTCAGCTTCAGCTTAAGTCTATTCAGTTCAAATTTGTCTATCCAGCTCATTTTCGTCGATAGGTGATTGGTGATAAAACCAACAGAAATAAAGTGTGGCTGATACAGAAACATGCGAAGGGCTATTTTGATGTGATGGAGGCAGCGAGCTCTCGAATAATTGCAGGTTGAGCCAAACCAAGGCTTCACTTTTCGTTCATATCTAAGCTCTTTGGGGTTTGCGTTTCAGACCACACCCTGTTAAGAGAAAGTAACCGATAGTGAACAGAGAGTTGAAGATTAAAGATAGAATCATCATAGGAGCTTTCAAGCAGACAAGTCGATTTGGACGATTCCGTTCATCCGCCTAAAGATCATCGCAGCACTAAAATTCTCATATAGTCACAATTTGCTGAAGATTTAGTCGATTTTTGTAAGTATATGTCCATCGGAGCAATGTACCGCAGTGATCAGAGGAGATCTACAATTACACTGGATTAATTACTGTTTAACTCATGCGCCCCTGTCAAATCAAACCCTCCATCCTTCAATGGTCGGAGGTTGAGGGTTTGAACAGAATTAGAATTTCTACAACATATGTCCATTGATAGATTAAATGTCAACATGATAATGCTTGGATAAATAATCGGAAAGAGTTGAAGTTCGGAAGAGAAAACTTTGATGCAGTCAAAATTAGATATGGTATCTTTGAGCGGCTACTATATTTGTCGTAATTTTAGTTTGCACCCCTCTGATTTTGCCATCTCTGACAAATAATGTAGCTGGCGTCGTTGGATCCTATAGAACCTGGAATTTTTCGTGGCATTCAAAATCTCGCTTAGCATCATAGTCGTGCACCGAGTGCAAATGTTAGGTTATCCGCAATCTGATCGAATATGATTTTATAACCTGAATTCATTTCCGTCTTCCTCCTGTTGATAGGTAATGGAAATTATCTATTTTAGGATTGCCGTAAGATGGGCGAAAAACGTCGGTGTGCCGCCTGCCATATCGTGGCTCACACTTCTTGTTGTTCGCTGCTAGCTAAGGTAGGTGCTAAGATTTCCACTGAATTTTCTTGCTCACCAATTTCCTCAACTTCTTTATTGTATTTACTACTACAAACTCAGCATTTATTGCATATTCTATAGCGTGGAGTTGGTTTTCTCGTCATTAACTTTTTGAGGATGGCGTATAAACTTTTGCTACACAATTATTGATAGGCCTTTTTCCCTCGATATAGAATTTCCATCAGACTTTCATTGTCAGTTAATAGTCTATGGAGGTTCCAGCTCTTGAGCAGCACTAAACAATTGAAAAGTTGTTACGAGTTGGCGATGAATCAGTATTGCATGCAATGTGCAGTGTCATTTTTGTAAAAATTTACACTATTTTTCGGTTTTCTTGGCGCCCGAGAGCTTTATATGCACCAAAACAGCGTATGTAGCACAGTTGCTATTGATGCTCTGGAAAATACGCTTGGTCGCTAGTTCGTCCAGCGCTTGGGTCCACCAAATCTTGTGTCCCTAAAAAGGGGATAAAATAGGTATCACTTCTCTTTGGGAGAAAGTAAAACTTACTTGATATATCAGTCGGCCTTGTAAGCTATTGTTCAAAGCATATTTGCATCGAAGCATTACTCATATTTCTTCGCCTATTTGCTTTGAATTACAATAAGAAAATAACCCTTTCCAACCCCATTCAAAAGTTGTGACATACCTCAATAGATTTCGACATCATGTTTTAGTCAGCACTGAAAGCCAAATGATGAAAGCCAAAGATATAACAAATTCCGTATGATTTCAGCTAAATCTCAATTGCAAAATGACATTCCATGATCATTCCATGAAGAAGCAGCCGTCAAAAGAAATGATCGACAGTCTAAATATGCATCATTGGATCCACAAGGTTTCTTGATGAATTTGTTTTGTCGATTTTTTGGCATATAGATTATTTCATGGAAGCATTGTCATCTGAGTATAAGTTAAGGCTTTTATGTTGGGAATTATTTCGTCTATTGTACATATCAGAAGGATTGAAGCGTTTAAAATAGCTAGCAAATAGGCAGCAATCTTTTCGATTCCAAACAGTGTTCTTTAATGACCATGAACGTTTTCAAACATTACAGGAGAAAGAGAATACTCCGTGATAATATCAGTGTAATTATATGTGTATAAATCAGCAGAAATCATAATTTTACAGCATCTCAGACCTTTTTCTCCTACATAGTAATATTCTCCTCTGAATCTAATCTTCTCAGTGGCGTCATGAAGGTCGATGCAGTCAGTGCGAGAAGTCATTTCAACAGAAGATGTTCAACTTTCAACAGAAGGAAAAGGCAAGCTGATAAATGTTTTCCAGGTTTTTGGCAATAATTATTAACAATCATTGTAATAGACTATTTTGTAGCCACTTTAGCACTTTAGCACTTTAGCACTTTATTTGATCCTTCATCACAGTGTTTTTTTCACTGGTGCGGATCCCAGTACCTCTAGCATCTTATTCGTTTTTCGTCTTCTTCTTGAACGACGTAGAATACTGGTTGAGCAAGTCTCCTTGCAATTTAGAGGATAGCCTTGCTGTGGCGTTCCATAGGACTTTGTTGTTGAATGGCGGAGAGAGGTGCGGGTGGAGCTTTGTTCCACGCGCGCCGTGACCAACGTACAACCACACGGCCACGGCGCCCCATTTTGAGACCTTGTTCAAAACAACATAATTTGACGATGTATTTTGAGCCTTTCAAGGGTACAATACGCTGTCAGAAATAAATATTGGTTATTCTGATTCGTAGCAACATCCTTCGTCTAGGAAGTTCATATCAAAAGAACAATGAAACGATACTCCATTCTACTTGATACATTGTTCACCACATTGCTTTTTAACTTTCATTTTGTGCTTACTGTTTATATTAAGGAAACGATGGCCGTTGTTTGTTCATGGTGCAAAGAGTCTTACCATCTGAAGAATTGTTTCACTCGCGAGAAACTGGAAGAGAAGTGAATACATAAGTGTATCTATAGTTTCATACATTTTCAGCAAAGCAAGTGTGCCATTACTTCATTTCAAACCTTAATCCATAGAAATGATGCAGACTTACCGTCTTTATCAAAATCTTAGCTGTATTATCGGTCACCTTAAAAGCCATTGTAACGGTAGAATTATCGAGTGGCTTCAAGTCATGCCGACGACTCTTGAAAAACCAAACTTCTATTCGAGAAATAAGAGTTGTCGGTGCCTTCTATGAGAAGCGCTATCACCTCCATGTCTTTTTTTGTATAATATCAGGAGCAGTCAGCACAGTGGCCGCCGAAACATCATAAAGATGACAATGAAAGAACGAATTTATAATTAAAATTCAAATGAAAACCGTGCTGTTATCTTAATATCGGTTACCGTTATTGAAGATGGGTAGTGTGCACTAAGCTATCAACGACTACGTAAGAGTAAAATATAGGAGTTTTTGTTATACTCCACATTCCTATGGTTTTTTCAACTGATCTTGAACATCTAGGTGCAATCGTGGTCAATTGAAAGACATAATCGTGCCTCCAAATTGGATTTTTCGTCTTCCGAACCCTCATCGAAATAGACACAAACAATTCATAAGCCGAAAAAGTCGAAAGGTCAGTTTTCTATCTTCAAATTTGCGCTGAAATGCTTCGAGTAATGCTGACAGATTCGAAGCATAAGATTAACATATGATCTACTCCCATTATTCCGCTATAGTAACGTTACACTCGATTTATCCAAGTCCACAAAGAGTCTTGCGGTATTCTGTTATCTGATATGAAGCATCTTTTCCTAAAAAAGCTTCTATGCGTACCTTTCGTTGTTGTTAACATTTGTTAGCTTTTGGAGGTAAATTGAGAGTTGTGTGCATTTGGAAATAGTTGCTCTTATGACACCTCGGCTTCGTGCATTGCTTCAAATTCTTAGATGGACTTATAAAAGAAATTGATGGACGCTCTCGTTTTTCGTGACCTTTTTATAAGATGAATCCTGATATATGCGGCACATTTGGCTTATAGCAGTGTCGTCAATCGGCATAACCAGCAGATGCAAGTCCTTAGACAAATCTCATGCATGTGGTACCTAGTTTCCGTGATCCACGAGGACTAGTGACTTTTTATGCTGTTGGTTTGGATACTCTTGTGACTCAAAATCTCGAATAAAGCACCCACGAGTTTTATGCAAAACTTTGATTAGAATGAAAAAACATACGCGTTGCAATAAAATGTTTGCATAAAAGCAACTCCTTTTGAGAATGATAAACAACTCCATGGCGTAAAAAGATGCTGATTAAAGCATTCGTTTGGTAAAGAACGTCATAATTTTAATGGTAAAAGGGAACCCTTAAAATGTGATACCTGAGTTTAGGCTACTCGTCAATTTGTTGTCAAGCCGAACGACTGGTCAACGGGGCCAACGCAACCTCTGCTTGTTTTTGTCAACCCAAAATCAGGAGGCAATAAGGTATGGCGTTTCAAAGGCAAATCACTGTTATCCAACAAACTATTGATTATCAATGCAGATGTTACACAAATTGAGTGTTAAGCGCTGGTAAGAAAAATAGAAGGTGACGGATCCTTCTCATATTTTCTACTTTTTTGTAAACACAAATCTATCAAGATTTTACACGCGACTGTGTTTCTGAGAAAGATCATCTTTGTGCTGCAAAACGCCAGCAGAAGCTAAAAGACTATAAGGTGATATTTCTAACGCTGTCTAGGGTTCGAAAGCTCTGCACACGTTCTGCTGGTTGCTCAATCCACGACAAATATTCGACATTACAAGTCTCAAAGGACCAAAATTTGGGTGCGCATTTCCCTAATTACTTCTATCTGATACATGTAATTAGGAATAACATTTCAGGTTAGAAGTGTATCGAAAGGTCGTATCTCAATTAAGATTACTGGTCTGTGGAGGTGACGGGACTGTCGGATGGGTATTACAAACATTAGACAATGTAAGTAGCCCTTTATGGTTTAACCTCTATGCTCCATCTACGAATAGGTTCACCCATGCTGACACAAAGTTTGGAATTTTTATTTGGAAAGTCAACTTAGAGGTAAACTTTTACTGTGCAGGCCCAGCGGGTTGGGGGCAATGACGTTCTTCCAAGAAACAGAGGAAAGTGCATGATTGCAAAAGTGTGTTGCTGTCAGTTCCAAACGCCTCGCGAGTACTTTCGTGCAAAATAGGAATAGAATTTCTAATATCAATCGAAGCTACTTGGTGATCAATCGTGTTACGAGTTGCAAGTGATAATCTGGGCTCATACATAATTCTGTGAACCGCGTTTATAGAAAATAATATCATAGAATCATAACGTTTCCACTGTATAGAATTAGTGATTTGCCGATTTTTTAAACTCGATCCGTCTCACGATTTTTTTCGCTGTGCTTATTCCAGCACCTTCAACATTCAAATCATTTTTATCTTCTTCTTGAACGTCGTAGATACTGGTTGGGCGTGTGTCGTGACAATCTCGAAGATAGCCTGACTGTGGGCATGCGGGCATTTCATGGGACACTCGCTGTTGACTGCCGGAAAGTGTTAGGGGATAGGGTTCGACCCCACGCGCGCCACGGCGAGCATCACAACCACTCGGTACGACATCCGCGCAAACATGTACATGGTGTTAGAAAAGTTCTGTCAAATTTCAGTATTTCAATAGTTCAAAAAACTGCATAAGCAAATAAAATCATTCAGTTGAAGGAGTAATAACGTTTATTAGATCAACAATCATAACAACAAACAATAAAGCTGGTAACAGTTTCTCGAAATTGCCTCCTTTGGCCTCTATAGATTTGCGAAGTCGCTTGCGAAATTTTCCAACGATACTCGCACACATTTCCACTGTAATTTTGCCCAAAGCGCGTGCACGCTGATGTAGGAAGTAGCCGAAACTCTTTCCTCCAGGAAAATTTCCTGAAAAAACATCTCTCCACGAGCTATGCATGCCATAGAATTTTCACACCTCAAGCTACCGATTGATTATAAGCTTCAGGAAAGCCTTGTGCACCAAAATAGAGTACCATAAAGTGTGGCAGGTGTGATTTCATGTCGTTGTAATTGTTGAGAATCCTTTTAAGAGGTCCAGCTCCAAATACTTGGTAGAAAATCTTTTTCTGGTGTTTTATTCTCTTGTAACTAAAGCTTTATCAAAGCTATTTCCTTATGACGCATAAATTTAATCCTACTTTGTTGTGTCAGTATTAATGTAATAAAGCAGGTTTTCAGTTAAATTGGCCTAATTATCCTCCAATGGCGATTATGCCGTTAGGAACTGGTAACGACTTATCCAGGTATAGATCTTTCATTCGTATGTATTTTGTATACTGACTTCCTTTTCTTAGGTGCATGGGCTGGGGAGGAATGCTATCGGATGAGCCTCTTAGCAAGCTTCTTCATGCAGTTCATCGTGAGACTACTGTCACATACCTTGATCGGTGAGGAATACTATTTCGCTTTTTGATTTGGAATGCCTTTTGATTATAAAAGTGCAACGTTAAGTAGTTGATGCTCATGATTATTATAGTGCCACGATGCGCTGTAAAAGTTGGATTCGGTTCATAGATTCATTGAAAAAATATGCCAAATAGAAACATAACTGAGGTTAATCGGCGGGAAAATGAAGAAAAAGTAATGAGTGACAAAGCTTTCTGATTTGAGAAAAGGTTCAATCAAGAGCTTCTAACCGAACGCCTTAGCTTATTTTAGGGGACACTATGAGTGGGTTTTTGAAACCGCTGAAGTAGTACCATTTTACTACATCTAACCTGCTCTTCTTCCCTCCTTCGAACAAAATTTTCACTTGACAGTGGGAATTATCGAAGTCTGGAATACTCTGGTTAACCTCACATACCTTATTATAAATATTCTAATCTAAGAATGTGTCGAATGTGCAACAAAATCTCATGTTGAATATATCATACATTTTATTCCAATTGTTTCCATGAGATCATGCTCAAATTTCAATATGCCTAATAATCATTTTTCGAGCCATGCATATGGTCTTTTATTGGACAACTTATAGAGCCCAACACACGTGTTTCGGCTTTGACAGCCTTGTCAAAAGGGCAGTACACTTCGTCTCTAATTTAGCCAATCCTCTTAGGGGACCCAGCCCCTTTATAGAGTTGACGCAAGCGAGCTTTTCACACATGCCATTAAGTGAAAATATCACTGAATAGACAGTGCTTTACACTAGATTGCTCTTGACTAGTATCCTTTCATTATTATTTGAGCCAACATGTCATGTAGTCTGGTAAGGGCTCTTGTACAGCCCAAGACACGTGTTTCGTCCTTACAGACTCATCAGCCGGGCAGAACCCGTCGTCTGTCGATCTTTTTATAGTCAGTTCTCTCTGGAGCGTTATACTCCTTATAAAGAGTAATCGACGGCGTACGTTTTACACTCTATGTCAAGCGAAATTTTCACCTAACACAGAGTGTTTTCGCACTCGATTGGCAGCTGGCTGGTATTTTTATCATATTATACCTTTCCTTCAGTGCTTTATTAAGACCACGCTCAAATTTCAATAGATCCTTTCATTATTATTTGAGCCAACATGTCATGTGGCCTGGTAAGGTATCGTAACTTGACTAAGGTCGTAAGGTAACTTGACTAGTATCGTTAAATATGTCATACCTTTCGTTTCGAGCGTTTTTCTTAAGATCACGTAAATTTCAACATGCCTGGTAATTATTTTTTGAGCAATACATGTGGTCTTTTATCTCTTTGAAAACCATATGGGACGTCTGTCCCACACTGCGCGACGTCAAACCTCCTCGGCTACTGTGATGGCGGCGCCGCCCCGTGAAAAAGGCCGCGTTTCTCGTGAGTAGACAGTCGCTAAGACAGCATGATGAATGCGAGGACACGAGCCCAGATTCTGAGGGAACCTTTCAATCATGAAATGATGGGATTTCATTGAAAACCTGTTACTGATCTTCCCTTTTCTTAGTAGAGAGAATAGCTAGATCTTCCATATTCCATCTATATTTTTTATGTTTCAATGAGAAAGCTGTATCACCAAATGGTAGCCATAATGATATTGATCATTATGGCGATAATGGCTATGGATTATGATAGTGGTTATGAAAGTGTTAATAATTCTCACTGTTTTGAGCTGTTTGTGAAGTTTGATAAGAGCACATACCCAGTGCTAGACATTGCATTAACCAACAGTCGAACTTGTAGCTGGTGAAATGAATGATACTTCTATTCGATAATGTTTGTGATATTGGTAATGATAGTGAAAGTGATAATGATGAAAATGATACTGACGGTGTGATAGTGATGATTGTAATAGTGATGATAGTGGTAGTGATGACAGTGATAATGGTGATGGTGGCAGTGATGTAATGATAACAGTGGAAAAAGATAGTGCTTAGGCGCTCTACGTCACGCACAAGGCTAATGGTCCGCACTCGCACTCTTGCCTCGCCAAGCCATCTTTCCCTCCGGGCTGGGCAAGACAGACCAGGGAATCTCTCGTGGACTAATTTGCCTTCCAAAGCCACTTACACGTTGTCTTATTGAAGTTATTCGTGGAGATAGAATATGAAATATCTGATTTATCTTTCTTTCTTTTCCTCTTTCTTTTCTTCTCTCTTTACTTTTTTCTTTCTTTTTCAGCAATGAATAATGTTTATATATTAGATTGATCAAAAAATTCCGTTGTATTGCAATGTGCACAATCATTTTTGACAAACATGTTTTGTTTTGTAATTGTTTTCGCATAACCTTGTCGGGCCTACTCTCTTATGCCTTTGTTGTCACTATCAATTTTTCCACGCTCGCAATCACTTACCGTAATGGCGGCGTGGAAAGAAGGCCCTTTCTACAACGGAACGCAGGCACAACGACAGCTTCGCACAGAGACGTAGTTGCCCTGCTTCGAGCATATATGTTTCGGCCTTGACAGCCTCGTCAGTTGGGCAGACCCCTTGTCCTTATTTTATCCAATCCTCTTGGCCAAAACACGTCTATCGCGCTCTATACTTTCCTTTGAAGGCTACACGCATGGCTCAAAAAATGATTATCAAGCATGTTGGAATTCTCAAGTGTTTTAATTCTGCATCTGAGCCGTGGAAGCAAAGTTCGATGCTTGAAATATTATGTGACTAATATCATACACTTTTGAAAAGTTTTCATTATCGATACAGTAATCTATATGACTGGGTTTCGGAAAACCCAGGAATCCTTTCCTCCCGTCAGAGCCACCCCAGTGGGCGCCAAAGACTGAGAAGTAAACAACACCACTTTTTTCATACGCTATTCTAGTACTTTTGATATGAAGGTAGCTATGAGTAGCTTACCATGATGCCATCGTTGTGGTTTATCCATACCTAATTGCGTAATAGGTATGATGAACCCCTAGATTTGAGTCATCTAATGAAACTCTCTTCTTTGCTTTACATCATGAGAGTCTCTATAGCCACGATGAGGCAATGAACCATTGAGAGATATGACCTGCACCGTTTGAAATATCAGTAGGAGGCAACTGTATATGATTGTTGAAGAGTAAAATTCAAGATCTTTTCGCTGTGATAGTCAAAGTGACGTTTCTTTACCGGATTATTGTAATTTTTCTCATTAAGCTAGCGATAATATAAATATAAAACACTCCGAACTAGAAACGTCTAGATCACAGTGTTAAAGAATATGCGAAATTTAATTACAGCGAAAAACGTTGAATGGTAGACGATTGAGGATGTGAACATAATTTCCTATGCCAAATAATTAATTAACTAATATATAATTAATTAGATAATTGAAATTTGAGCGTGGTTCTGAGAAAACAATCGAAGCGAGAGATGTAATAACATTCTATCTTTAGTAAAATGTTTGTTACTCAGTGTGAACAGTAAACTCATTAGAAACATTTTCAATATCATATTTTTGCTGCAAACTCATCAATGCAAATTTGCGTCATATGTTTTCAAGTGACTTTTCTCTCCCGTATCGTTCTTGATTTCTTCTGAATGTGTAATTCGAAACTGAAGCTTTTCCTTCAGATGGCAAATATCTGTCGAGCCGAATGATTCGTCACCCATGGAAGCAGCTGACGAACTAAACAGCGTCACACAATCTTCCTTACCGCTCACCGTGATGAATAATTATTTCTCGATAGGAGCCGATGCTCATGTTGCATTACAGTTTCATCACAGTCGAAGTACGTCTTTCTTGGCTCGTCTATCTTGAGCAAGTATAAATTGGTACTCCTATTGCGTTTTTACTGTTGTTAGTGACATAAGGTGACTAATTTACAGTTACGATTAACAACTAAAACCTACCATATGTTACACTGTGGCACTGTTGTTACTGATTTTACATAACACTGCCACAAACTCTGTCATTTAATGACAAAAGTTTCAATATGAAGAGTATTCTGAGACTTGAAGTGACTTCAGACTCGAATTTAACCTTTCGGGATTCTTAAGTTTTCCACTACACCACTGAGGGAGGGCCCTGCTCTGCCTTTCTTTCAGCCGCGCTTCAATTATCCAGGGGCAGTTACCAATCGCTACTGTCGACCACATATAACTTATTATTGTCTAATGTTTGTGGGGGCCGTGTCCGAGTGGTTGTGATGCGCGTCGCGACGTGCGTGGAGCGGAACTCCACACCCAAACTCTCTCCGGCAGTCAACAACAACGCCCTATGGAATGCCACAGCAAAGCTGTCTTCGAGATTGCAAAGAGGCTCGCTCAACCAGTACTCTACGCGTTCAAAAGAAGGCAAAAAACGAGCTGAATGCTAGAAGTATTATGAGATAAAAGCGTACCGTGATGGCGGATCAAATAAAGTGCTAAAGTGTGCTAAGTCTATTATTTGGTACCCGAGCACGTAGGACTCTTGTGCATAGCGTAGCGTTTATGGCTGTTGGTCGAAAAGCGCCTTACAGCAAGTATTGCAGTATCGGAAAAAGTAGTGCGTGGCAGCGATTGGTATCACCCGTGCACCGGTCTTATCAAGGCCCTCTTCTATTCACCGTGATTGGAAAACCAGTACGCACTCTTTCCAATCCACATGAAACCGTCACGCACGGTAGTCTTAGGCTTCTATGAATAATTGATTTGACGACCATTCGCGACGAAGACGAAGAAAATCTTCAAATAGCAGCCGTTGCCATACGTGTAGAAAAAGTCTGATGACCCTCGTGCACGTGGATGCGAGAGAACGAATGAAATGCAGAAGGTGCTAGGATCTTCACAGTGTGAAGCATGTGAAGCCGCGTTGTGTAGGAAAAACTGCATCAATGCTGGAATGATTTATCTGTGCCAGCACTGTTAATTCCTATGATTATCATTAGAGTCTCGAGCGCAGTTTGTTTAAACTGTGTAGCACTAGCACTTGTGAAGTAATTTGTGGTCCTATTGAGGAGTAGTTCCTTTCTACTGACTAATGCGTGGAGAGTTATCAAGCTCCTTCGACTTTCGAAATAGTTGAATCGCTTACACTCAGCTTTGTGCAATCTCTCAAAAACTATGAGCGTGTACATTTTCATATGTCCACCTCATTCTCATTGATAGCAAAATGACGACCACGACTTCCCAACCATGAAGGCCGAATTCATCACAAAAAAGTTTTCCAAACGTCGCACTCTATTTTCGTTCATCCTTTCTTCGGCTCTTTTCAAATTTCTCTAGAAAAAGATGTTAAGAATCTACTGGAATCTGGTACAAAAACTCACAATTCATAACAGAATAGATCCTATTTTCTACTTGAGTGGATGTTACCTCAAATTATTTCTACTTTCGTCTATTTCGCTTTAGGTGCAAATCCTCAAATGCTGAACAGTCGACTGAAAAATCGAATTGCATACGGTGGTTTGGGAACGATCGATCTATTCAAGAGAACTTGGAAGGATCTTTCTGAGTACATCTATCTAGAGGTTCTTTTCAGAAATGTTGACTAGGACTTAATCATTCATAGACTTCCTAAAAGCGATTGTTCAATTTCCTTAAATATAATGTCACCAAGTTGAAGATGATACTTCGCCTAAATGGAAACTAACAGCAAATTGAAAGGCATATCAATCAAAATAACAACGGGGATACCGGAATATAAGTAAAGCTTGGAGCTTCAGCAGAGTTTCAAGCCTTTGTGGGGAGGTATGGTTCCATCAGCTTTTAAAGTACTCTTCTCATTAGTTTAAACCAAATAAGAAATCATGGAAGGCCTAAGTTAAGGCTCAGGCTTGAACAAAATCTGTGGGTGCAACTCACCACTAGCGACGGGTTTTGAACTCGGAATTCTCATTTTTGAAGCTCACCTGCGACCTCACCACACCAACTATATCTGCTTTTTGCTCGTTTCATAGGTATGACGTAACATCAGCAAATGCCGCAACTAATTCTTCTCGCTCAGTGCGGATATTTCTGATAAAAACTACTGCCTTTTATTACCCTCTCCAAAGTTTTCTCTCTTTTCAAATCTTTTTTTACATTTTGTAATTTATCTAGAACTAATTCATAAGTCTACTCTCAGGATGCTCAGTGATGTTCAGGCTTCCAACCCCGAACTGGAGTTGAACACTTATTCACCTATGCGGGGTGCTTGTCACACAACACTAGTGAGAGAGAGTAAAGATTTATTCTAGGTTCTATATATATATATATATATATATATATATATATATATATATATATATACATGCATATATATATATATGTATACATGCATATATATATATATATATATATATATATATGTAAAACCAAGAGCTCATATGTCGCAGTAGTAAGAGGTGCCCTGCATCGCACACGAGGTCAATGGTTCGATCTCGCGCTCATAACTCACCAAGCCACCCATCCCTCCGGCGTCAGCAATTGGTACCAAACTGGTCTTAGACCTGTCTGAGAGGATAAGCAGCAGTGACTCGGTTAAGCGGGAGGCGACCGTGAGTCATTGTAAAGGCCAGATATGCTATCAATCACCTCAAACGAAGTTAGAAATTGAAGGCAAATGCATGGCGCATCCCTCAGGGATTGATTAACGCTAAGAGCTTTAACCTTTATCCTTTATATATATATATATATATATATATATATATATATATATATATATATATATATATGTCACCTCAACTGGGTCCAATGTAGATAGGTGATTAACTTGTCAAACCCGTTCAACGGTTTGTTGCTGACTGCTTCGATGTCTTGTATGAAAGAACGAGTTGTAACAGAGAGATGTCCTCAGTGGTGTAGTGGTAACATGCGCCTCCGGTAAGAGTGGTACTCGACTTCAACTTTTGCCTGAGGGTTGAAGGATTTCTATTCCACTTTACATCATTGGGTATATATGTGTTAACATCATAGCACTATTATACCAGCGATAAGACGAAGATTCTAGCAGATTAGTGCACAACCGTTTTACGCTGTTCTTATTGCTGATTTCTTGAAAGTCGGCACAACCCCTCTAAGTTCAAAAAAATTTTATTCGATTTGGTAATATTTAAAGACTTTGAACCGTCTCTCAAACTAGAGTACCAACTTCCTTTAAGAGGTGGTCGACTTTTTAATAATTGGCTTCTGCCACGAAAAAACATAAGGATAGTGCTGTAACGACTCAGTCGAGGTTTAGGGAAAAATATATTGTTTAGCCGCTGACAAAGCTTCACTAACTTACCATATTAGGAAGCTTAGGAGTAAAGTGAAGGAGTAAAGCCAGATTAAGTGTGTAAAAAATGTGTGAACGAAGTTTTCAAACTTTCTATATGCTCACTTGTGCAATATTCTTTCAGTGTGACGGAGTCGATATCACTCCTCGCGTGAAAGAGCTGAAACTACACTGCATTCTTTTTCACAATATCACTTACTACGCCGGTGGCACTATACCATGGGGCAGTGAGTCGACTGGCGAGGGAGTGAAACCAAGTTGTTGTGACGGCAAAATCGAAGTACTCGGATTTACCACAGCGACGCTGGTGTGTTCAGATTCACCCTCATTACATGGAATCTTTGACAGCCTATCAAATAAAAGACAAATTTATCTTTTTGAGGACTACTAGGGTGAATTGGCGCTTAAATTTCCAGAAATCTATGTTCGTTGAAAACGTTTTCTGTCTAAAATTTAAGCAATCATCCAAAAGCTAGATCTCGAGAGTCCGGATACTTTGCTTGATTTCAAAAAGTCCTCTGTATTACGCTGTAGCAGCAAAAATAAAATTGTTATTCAGACTCGGTCCACCTCATTTGCTCAGGGGAGATCTGTGGCTCACCTTTTATGAGGCTGGATTGGAGTCATTCAACAGCCCAAATCTCGGTGACTTCGAAACTTGAACTGGTTTTCAAAAAGCTCTCCAATGCGCAATGTAAGAGCGGAAATAAAATCACTTTTCTCATTTGGTGTTTTCTTCCCACATAGAAGTTATACCAGATTGAGGAAAAAGTTCCTTGGTAACCACGAAAAATCCAAATTTCATATTTATTTCACAGTATCAGTTATTGTAAACTCATGGGAATGTCTCAGGAATGTTTCATAAGAAACTTCCACGGCAACGCTAGCTATAGTGCATCAAATTTTAATTTACTCTTCGCTATCAAATGATGGCGAAGGACAAAGTTGAGCTTCGAGTTTCGATACGCTATTGCTGGAAGTGACAACTTTCGACAAGAGATGCTACGAAGGAGATCTATGACTAAGGTGAAGGAACTGTGAGATATGTGGCTGTTGCAAAGTGGTTATGAATGACAAATCGAGCAGATTCAGAAGTTTGCAGGATTGGCAGAAAATCGTGGATAATGTTGATCTTTTTCTAAGGAATAATTATTGTTGTTTTCAGTTGGATTTATGTATGAAATTTGAATTTTTAGCCTGTGTCAAGGAACTAATTCCTCAACCTAATATATGAACAAAAATACAAACTTATTGCAAAATTTATGTTTTCTCAGAGTAGTGCAAAATGCCTAAAGTTTTCTCGAAGCAAAAAAATCTTCTTTAAAGAAGTGAAATTGCGCGCCCTTGGCGATATCGCTTATACTGCCGTCAACAAAAGTTTATATAGCCTTTTCTTGTTGACCGATGGGTTCAAATTAAGTGAAAAATCCACTCTCATCGTTTCTACTAAGGATGTTTGTTACTGATTTGCTAGACTGTAATGCAACAAACTAGTTATGTTCGTGACTAACTACCCTGCTCTCTGAGAGTAGATGCTGAGTTTTTTTTTTGTTGGTACAAGACCTGTTACCATTCCTTTGAGCTATTTCGTCAACTAGCGATCCGCTATTAGCTAACAGCTAAGTAACCATGGCCAGTGTGGTACACATAAAAAATATCAGTCAATTCTTACAATGGAGACTGCAAATCCGTTCCATCAACTCGCCTAAGGTACTTATATATGCCAAAATTACCATTGCCTCACTTCTATCCGTTTCTTTTTGTAGCTTCGTACAGATAAGACTCGCCTCAAGACCATCCATATAGGATAACTGATTGAAATTTGATTGATCAAAACTTACCCTCTTTGAGAGTTTATTTGCTTTTGATTATTTTGCGCTGCTTTTAGCCAAAACGATGCAGAATATTATTAGCCGTCAATTTCGCTGTTTTGATGTGAAAGTATTTGTGTGAAAGGTCGAAATGTTATCTTAATTACACATTCTGCTGACATGATAACATGTTTGAGCCTGTTATAAGGTCTGGTTTAACACTTATACAGTGCTAGACAGCTGCTGTTATGCCCTTGCAGGTTCCTCAGTATCCCCAAGGGATCGGTTGATCCAAAAAACACCGTACTATTGAGGAGTCTGTAAGAGTGAATTAGCAGCTGTGTAGTACTGCGAGAGCCGTACCATACCTCATAACAGGCTCAAATATATCATCATGTTATCAGATTATCACTGCTTTGAGCGAGGTCTATATAAACAATCAAGAGTAGAGGGGTGACTCATTGTACCAGCCACAGGCGCTCCACTGCGATTCATTGCAATGTTGGAGGATTTTGTCACCTGACTTGTGGCGATCTGTTATTCGGTGTTGATTTCTTTATATGCAGCGGTATATTCTGAAGGGATCGGCTGAAGCGAAGGCACCGTGCCACTGAGGACCTGCAAGGACGAAACAGCAGCTGTCTAGTATTGTTTAAGTGCCGTAGGATACCTTAAAACAGGGTCAAAAATTTTGTCGTGTTATCAGATATCGTTGCTTGAGTGAGATCTATAGAAACAGTCCAGAGTAATGGTATGCAGTCTGTGACGTTAGGATAAAAAGGCTTAGAAAAAATTAGGTCGTGATCTAAAAATCAAGGAAAGAAAGAGAAACGAAAGTGATAAAGTTGAAAAAATTGTAATAATAATTGCATTCAGTATGTATTATTGTACTAATGAGCAAAATGAAGCTGATAAAAGTTTTAACACTTTCGTCTTTTTAAGAGTTGGTCCTATTCGATTGTATTTTTTTCTTTCCCTAAAAAAACTTGTACGTTGACGAATTAGTTGAATTTACATGCAACAATCAAAATAAATATTTTTTAGGCTGCATTACAAATGGGCGGTAAGGGTGAACGATTAGCGCAGTGTTCTGTTGTGAACGTTATCACGTATAAAGCGATTCCAATGCAGGTATGACGATAATAAGACGTGCTTACAGTAACATTCATGCTCTAATCCTTGATAACTGTGTAAAAAACGCTTTACTTTGCTCTGCATATCCAATCACCTTTACCATTGACGGCAAATGGATGAAGTAGTTAGGGGTGCACCTCAGTACATGCGTGATCTTTGATTCAGTCCCTCCTGGGCTCAACGAGCCTTCCATTTCTTTATGGTCGACGAATTAGAACCAGATTTGCGTGAGAAGTTAGAAACACCAACGTGATACATCGATGGGTCACCGATACTCATCCTGGAGGACAGATAAGCATCCAGTCATCTCTAACGGTGCTGAGTGGACTCATTAGATCTATTGGAGATCGATAAACATTAAGGACTTTATTATTTTATCATCTCTCCTAATGGTCATAACAAAGGCAGTTATATTGAGCATTCCTAACGAATTAATCGGCGCTTAACAATTTTTTATTTGGTCTCAAGACGTTTTTATTTGCATCTTATCTTGGTAAGCAAGCCAAAACGCGAGAATGTTATGATAAAATTTTTGAATAGACCGATGATCAAAACCTAAGAGTTGCGCTAAACATTCAACTCCATTCCAACCATAATATGGGTGCTCATGAATATCTGGACTATACAGTAACTTGCAGCGGCATGCTAATACTCCACTCTGTGCTGCTATCCTTTCAGATAAGTTTGTGTCAGTTGCTTAGGCGTGAGGGATGGAGGTCGTGGTGAGCCTGGACGTACGATCGATGTTGCGACCATGCGTATATTACACAGCTTCTTTTAAACAATGTCCCTAATGTGCCCCTCATAGTATCCTGACTACATTAGTGTATTTTCCGTATTAGTGAAATCACGATGATAATGCGGTGGGTGAGTTTTGAAATTCAGGTTGATGGTGAACCATGTCTACTTGCACCGTCACGCATTCATCTTACTTTCCATAGCAAGGTAAGAAGCATCTCTTGTTTCTCATGTGATTTGAGATCTTTAGTTCTGATTTTACCATCCGTACAGTAAAATACTATCAGGTATGTGTTGAAATCAATATAAAAACAACTTCAGAGATATGTATAGGGTTGGCAAGAAATTTTCCTACCTTATTGATTGCTTTCACACATTTCAGTTTTCTTTTGCTAACGTTTATATGTATATATATTTATATATATATTATATGTGCATATATATACATATATATATATATACATATATATATATATATATATATATATAGATTTGTTCTAAGATCGAAATGTCTCGAGAGCGAAAATGATTGTTGATGCCACACGCGTATCGTTTGGGTTCAATACTTCTATGGCATGCAATGATACTCGTGTAGCATCAACAATAGTTTTTGCTCACGGGACAATTCCACCTAATAACAAATGTGTAAGTGTTATATTTTGTAATAAGCGCAAAAAGCTACGCTAAAAAATAGCAAGAACAAAAACTCACACGCATGAACATTAATGACGAAAAAGTCCAAAAAATCTCGCCAATCTAATAGGATTGTGAGTTTAGAAGAATGGATTAGTTTAAATTTTTTTGTGTCTTGTCATAATGGAGAAGTCTGTTGTTCACTTGTTTCTACATATTCAAAAGCCCTTTGATTGCTAAGATCAATCTGTATTGTATAGAAGGTTTTTAATAAGATTTAGTCTCAAAAAGAGTTATTTTCCGTTTGACAGCACGAGGGAGAATGAATGAACGATCCTTTTCAGTGAGCAAGAAATTTGCACAGGAGTTTTAGTAATCAATCGAAAGCTTGAATCTCTGGCTACTGTTACAACAACCGGCTTTTTCAAAACGCCCTAATAACTTCTTAAAATCAAAATAATATTATGTTTCACATCGGTTGCGAATTCACCTATCACTTCGTTGGAAGCGTGAAAAACACATGAAAGTATAGAGAAAATCCTTTAGAATCAGAGTATTACGTTTGACCTGGAGTTTCTTTTGAAGCAGTGAAAAAATTCCTAATCGACTGACAAGATTAACATTTCATCGAAGCGCTAATGAATCGATGCGGCGGCCGGCCGTCGCATCGAATCTGCGGCCACCAGACTCCTCGGCCATATATTAGCTTGTAAAAAAGCAAAGCGATTGTGTGAAACTCAGTCTTCTTTTTCCTGCTACGCTGCAAAGAAACGCTTTTGGCAGAAAATAAGCACAGCGTTGGAATTCTTGATTTCTACGTTATTGAATGATTGTCAATAGTATAAATAAGGAGCTCTGTCCTGAGAGAAAAATGCGTATGTGAAACACAAAGGTTTTCCTTTTGCAGCAACGTCAAAGAAATGTTTTTCTAAAAACTGGCCACTTTTCGCGTTAAGCAGAGATTCAAGCTCAAGCATGATGACTAACATCCTTACGAAAAGTTCTCGTCCAGCAAATGGGATCGAATTTCCATTTATCGCCCTATAATAAACAAGTATTTCAGAGGTTATTTGTCCCTTTGATTACCATCTTTGATGAGGCAAGCTTCCCGTCCTTTTTACTGTCTTTTATGTCATGCTAAAGCTTTCTGACATGCCCACTTGCCAACTTGTGACCATCTGGCCTTTATAAGCTAATATTTTTTTGGCACAGATTCAATTTTAGTAACTTTGGATGGAAATGTTGGAGAGATTCTCAGCATTGAAAACCAAGCAAACAAATTTTACTATACATAGCTCTCCAACATTTGGAAACCTTCCATTCTCCAGTGCTATGTTTTCCTACTGAAACTACAATTTTGAAGAGTCTTTTAACATCTGCTGATAGTGAAATCGCTTGATTTTACTCATTCTTATAATTTTACAAGACTACAGAACTTTCTCTTACAGGTTCCAATGCTACGAAGGGAAAAGAAACTGACTTGTATTGCTAATCTGGCGCGTAGAAGTACAAGACACGTAAGGAAAAGCTCTCCGGTAAGTTTCGACCAAATCAGTGTTTTCTATCTGTTTTCTATCTAAACTCTTTTCTCTAGAAAAACCACTTGCGGCTAGAACTCAAATGAAATAAGTACCTTCTAGTCTAAGGAGACAAGCAAATGATTGTCATGTTAAGACTCACTCGACGTCGGCAATAGTGCAGATATCAGTAAACGTTGTTGCTCGTCTTGACTATGACACCTACAAGGATTCTTTCGAAAGGTTGAAAGATACAGGTTGGTTCGCTCTAAAACCACACGAACGATTGAAGATTTGCTGATTGTAGAGGCTGACAGTTTTAAAATATTGCAAACAACAAATGAGACATAAGAACAGTGTCAAAACAATGGAGCATATCAGGACTTATGTGGCTATTCATAGCTTTCATTGAGTTAGTGACTTTAGTCAAATTCATTCTCTCTTCCATGCTGATTCTTGGATGATTCCGATAGAAATCTCAGGATTAAAAAACTTCTAAGCTGTTTCAGCCCAGCCCTTTTAATATCAAACCTTTTTGCTTCTTTCGTGGACTTTTAGTTGTCATTCGGTACGGTACCTCAAATCTCGGCGATTCTGACACTGAATTTGCTTCTTCAAAGCCTTGTAATGCATTGTAACAGCCACGAGAAAGTACGTTTCGCCTTCGGCACCCATTATTTGCACAGCTGGCTTCTGTGCTTCAGTTTCACGAGTCTTTTAGCAAGTAACTGACAGCTTTCCTTGACAATTTTGAGGCTGGGTTTGATTACAAGACCAATTAAAGTTCCACAAGAGTACAAACAACCACTCTGTCGCTCTCTCGTCAATCTGAAGAAAGCTTTTGATTCAGTGGAGACAGAAGCGGTTAGAGGTTCAGGATAACCAGGGCGTCTCTACTCGGTACATAATGATCCTTCATGAGCTTTATAAAGATTTCACGATCAAAATATCTCCATTCTACAACAATATCACCATTGACGTAAGAAGAGGGGTTCGACAAGGCGATACAATTTCGCCAAAACTATTCACTGCCACCCTACAAAACGTCATGCGAACATTAGAATGGGACGATATAGGAGTGATAATTGACGGTCGACAATTAAACCTTTTTCACTTTACGGTCGATGTCGTTCTCATAACACCAAACATCAGTCAAGCGGAACGAATGTTGACCGATTTCGAGAACGCCTTTGGAAAGATTGGTCTTCAACTAAACTTAACAAAAGCAATGTTCATGAGGAACGAATGGGTTTCGAATGCCCCATTCACGCTCCACGAAACGACAATCTCCGAATGCTCCAGTTACGTCTATCTAGGTCGTGAAATCAACATGATGAACGACCTAGCTCCAGAGTTTAGCAGGAGGAAGCGAGCGGCTTAAGAGACGTTCAGAAGCATCGAAGATGTAGTGAAGAGGACAAAAAACATCCGACTCCGTGCCCAGTTTTTCGACTCGACAATTATCCCTGCCCTAACGTATGCAGCAGAAACCTGGTCGCTACGTAAGCAAGATGAAAGATCACTTGGAGTTATCGAACGCGCAGTCGAAAGGTCGATGCTAGGAGTATCCCGTATCTCGCAAATGAGAGAAAGGATCCAAAGTTCCAACCTGCGTCAACGATGAAAATCAGAGACGCTGTTCTACACGCCAGGATATCGAAAATAAGGTGAGCGGGACATGTGATGCGCTTCAACGACAAACGATGGACGAGAGCCGTTACCGACTGGATTCCTCCGGACGTCAAGCGCTCTAAAGGAAGACCAGCGACCCGTTGGTCCGGTTTCTTCACGAAAGCGATAAAAGAAAGATATGATGCTCAGCAAAGCCCTAGAGCGAGGAGGACCCACTGGGCTACTCTTGCACGCGATAGGGAAAAATGGAAGAGTTGCTGGTACCCGCTCGAGTCACTCGACGATCAACGGGACGACAGGTGATACAGGTGATATTTATCACATCTTCACTCAGCTTTGTCCTTTTTAGGAGAACAGACGATGAGTGATGGCCAACGTAGAATTTTTCCATTTATTTTGTTGTTAATTTTTTTGCAACGAAAAGGCAGATGGCGCACTGATAGTGATGTCAAACATCGATGTTATATATGTAGTTCGACTCTTCAAAGTTTCAACAAGGTGGTCCTCTCCACAGTCAAGAGACTGGTACAAAAATCGTTTTGAAAAAAATCACTTTCTGTAATTTAAAAAGGATTGTCATAGTATGGCTGCCTTAGAATGCTGGTTGAATCGACTCCTCACCAGCTTTCAATAAAGAAAAAAAAACGACAATCGAAGCATGCGTGAAAGTTTGGAGACTTTTGTAAATGATGAAAGCGAGAAAACAACACGATAGAATTGTTCAATACCTTACAGTAGACATGAAAAACTGCGGCTTGTCTGCAGTTCTTCTCGCTCAAAACATTTGCTTCCAGGCTTTGAAATTGGTGTGATCAATCTGGAGTCTGAGTGTGATCTGGACGTTGCCCGCGAGCTCATTCAAAAGTTACTTGACAATAACCCATGTCTTCCATACGAGCCTAGCAAGGACTGGCGATTCCTCGACTGTGAGCTTTACAGTGAATATCTAAGAAAACCATTTGTTTCAATCTCTGTCTAGAAAAAACCCTTTGTTTCAACTTCTAAGTGAAAAATCACAAATTATTTTATCTGTACGGAGAGGCCAAATATGACTGTAATAGGATCAACTAAAGTCGTCTTGAGTAGATGTAGCCGCTGATTCTGAGTGACTCCCGTATGAGAAGCATTCAAAGAATGTTTTTGGAATATTTATCAACTACAAAGCCAACTCCATCCATAAAAATTTTGTTTTTTTCTGCACAAATACACGTAGAAGACCATAATAGATTTGTAACAAACAAGATATACATCTCTGCTTTTGCTTTCAATAGTGGATTCCTCTTTAGTGCTTGTTCCTCTACAAGTCATAAAATATTACTAGCGGTGTCTCTGATCATATCTGTCTCATGTCAGAGTTGTTTAGTGGGTTTAATTCAGTGTAGGTGCACAGAAAAGCGTATTTTTTTGTTTGCTCCTGGTGTGTGTGTGTGTGTGTGTGTGTGGTGTGTGTGTGTGTGTGTGTGTGTGGTGTGTGTGTGTGTGTGTGTGTGTGTGTGTGTGTGTGTGTGTGTGTGTGTGTGTGTGTGTGTGTGTGTGTGTGTGTGTGTGTGTGTGTTCATTGCGGTGCATGGAAATCGAGGAAAAATGTTCACGATGTTTTACATCCTAACCAAGATCGCATGAAAACCAGTGGACGGGCTAGTCGATTTTGGAGAAGAAGAATGATGTAGGCGGTCTCTTCTTCTATAGATTTTTTGGATGTTTGCAACTTTTTCCAAGCGTCGAACAGCGTTGGATTGATTTCCCAATGGTGCCGCTGTTAATGACGATCCAGTCTTTTGACTCAAATGTGGTTTCGGGCATAAAACTTCGTATTGAGGCTCTAACTTCATACTTTGTCGAGAATGGAGAATAATAAATTAGTACATATTTTCCAGCTGCGCTTCCATAATACTGGGGTATAACATGGTCTCGTTTTATTCACTGTCAAGTTTTCGATGATCTCATGGTCGGTGAAACAGTTGAAATACCGAAAATTTCTGTTCATCAAGGCGTAGGAAATTCTTCTCTTAGCGAAATTTGAACCGACTTTTCTTCAATCTCGATTTACTAATCGGTAATCGTTAACAGATACTACGTAGCTGATGAAAAAAATTCATCAAAGTATTTTTGTCTTGGCATTCTTTACGTGTTGAAACTCGCGTGGCTGAAAATCGTAACTATCAAAACTCACGTGTATCTCTAGAGCAAAAGCTGCGCTAATTGTGTACACTCTTCTGTTAACAGTATTGAGTGACCAGTTTTCTTGCGGTGTTATTCGGCGAGAAGTTCCTAAATATCTCAAACAGATTATCAAGAGTGCCAACAAATGTTCCATGCTGAAGAAGAACCGCACCCACAAAATGTAAAAATTAGTGGTTATAAAACTCTCTCTTTTAAGTCGCTCGATTTTTTTCTACATTTTATTTTTACAGACATCACCAATGCAGAAGAGGGCACATTTCGTGTGCCCCGATCACAAGAACACGTACATTCCATATCCGATATAAGCAATCCGGATGACTGCCTTCTAATTCTTGACGATGTTTTTCCCTCAATAACTTCCAGGTCTGATACCATCGATAGTGGCTTTTATGTTTCCTTTTTATAAAAAAAGTGTTTTTGTTTTGGACATACCAAAAATTTTACCTCTTTACTTCTAAATATTATCTCATCTCTATGAACGTTGCGATTTCAACAAGGATCATAGATTTATGCGTAAGCGTAACTTTGAGTAACTGCTTATTTTGGAAAAACGCGAAGGAAATTGTCAAGTATAATATTCGCATCGAATCAAAGTGGCAAAATTGAATAAAAATTGCACTGTTGACAGAACTGGATGTGGCACAGATAACCCTCATCTTTTCAGAAATAACCGTCGCTTTCCTATCCTTAGTATAGCTCTGATCAAGAGGACGCAATCGTAGTGACAAATTACGCATAATTAACTATATTTACACATCTATTAAACATTTGAGAGCCAGAAATCTTCATTCTCATTCATAAAACTTTGTTAGTCCGGTCATGATAGAAAACAGTGGCTAATTATTGAGAGCTCAAGGAGAGATCGATCTAAAGTGATCAAAAAATTCAGGTAAATATCGCCAGAAAAAACTGTGACGTTGTATTAGAAAGGAGTAAAAACAAGATTGATTTTTTTCGATCACTTTCTCCAAAAATAATTGTTCGTAGTTATTTTAGCGACATCTCACGGCCAGAGGAGTCAGTAATGGAGCAACGCATCAGGGAAACCTTGCGGATCGTGCTGAGCAACGACGCCCAGGAAACGCATCTCTGAACTGGCTTGTCGCGATCTCCAAGATAGTGGCATTCCTTGCTTCCATATCACTTCCATCTTAAGCACTGATGTTCATGAATACCATAGTCGGCGTCAGACCTTAGGTACTTTTTTTATAACCCTATTTATTTTTCAACACTTTGGAGGACAGACTTTTTTTCAACGTTCCTCAGACTTCTCGTAGTCGTTTGATAGCTCGAAAAACTGCTCTTCTAGTACTAAAGTTTCTATTGAAGAAACCTACTTAGAGAGCTATAACAGCGAAAACGAGCTCGCATATCACACACGTCAAGCATTTATTGCTCGGCTAGGGTTTTTGAATGGCCTTTATAACAGAATCTTATCAGTTATTTGACAGCAGAAATTTTGATGACCTTGGAGCCAAAAACGGTTTTCGAAAAGGTTTTCATAGAGCGCTGAAAGAGTAGTAAAAAAGATTACATTTTGCCCCTATGGAACTGCGGAGCAAAGATTCTTTCATAATTCTAACACGAAGATCCAAAAATTGTGAAAGTTGTTGAAAAAAAAAAGAAAATCACGCCATCTCGAAGCGGCTGCGAGATTGCTATACGGAACGCGATTTGAGAGACGTAATCGCGCCGAATAGGATTTTTATTTTTGCTACTAATGCGCATTAAAAAAGCTTTCTAAAAAACAAGTGAAGGATAGAAATTGCCGAGATATGAACTATAGAATGATGGTTGAAAGTTTGGAAAGTAAGAAAATCAAAACAATCCTAATCTCAAGGAGTTGAAAAATGGATTGAGACAAAGAAATGTACCGTCTAATGACTACTGGCCGCCGAATGTGTGTGATAATTGAATATCAAGATTTTGATGCAGTTTTCAATGTTATTCAACTTTCAAGAAAGAGGCGCGTAGTCGATTTCATGCCGCATTCACTTCGACTGTATCCTGCTCACTTTTTTGAATTGTTTGCTTGTCTAATGAAGGCTTACCTCACTATACTAGATAGGCCCAAAACACTCACTTTAGTCGTATTTGTTACAGGTCATAAACACATTCAAAAGCTTACAGTGGATTAAGTCCCACCTTTGCCCGATTTCTAATCGCTTTTATCTTTCAGTTATAGTAACTCTCATAATTAGTGCAACATATTTTTAAGAAAATAATCTAAGGAACAGGTTTTTGTCCAGTTTTTGTTTGCTCTGTGTACAATTTGTTGATAGCAGTTTTATCACGACTTTTGACGTATTTTTTGCGACCAAGTGATTTTAATTTTCGTATTTTAGTATTGACGTAGCGCTGGAAGAGGCGTTTATGTTGCTATGTTTCCAAATAGTAATGTTTATTGAAGCGAATTTCACACCTAGGCAATTCTGAAATGTTTCGTGTTATTTCAGTTGTCAACGCCATTAAAAAATGAATGCTTCAACAATTTTTTGTTGGACAATCTACGTAAACGCGTTAGATGAAGAGACTGCTCATTGCAAGCTCGATCTCTGCTATTTCTTGTGTGGATTGCATAAGCTTCCCATCTATCCACGATCGGCAGATTATTACTGGAACTGTTTGGAGAAAGCCGTGCTCAATTCAGAAGCGTTTGGTTACATAGGATTGCCTGCCATACCGTCCCTTTGATTGTCGAGTAACTAGAGTGGACACCAGAAAATCTATGAATTCTAATTTGTTCTGGAGTAGCCCAATGAGTTTTCTCCTTGCTGATGTGATTTGTTGTAAATCATGTGTGCGCCCTTTGAGCATTCGGCTTCTCAAAAAATCTAACCACTCCAGGTTCTTTCATCAAACGGTTACCGATGAATATGTTGAGGGAGCTGGTAAACTACTCCACGTCCGACTAGATTTTATTTCGTATATTGAGTAACAAATAACCTTTTCCACCTTTTCAAAAAAACAAAACCGTCGAGACGTCAGTATTTATTATTTAAATTTTGTTATTGAGAATCTGAAGTAGAGAACACTGACCTAGTGAATGGTGAAGAGTTTGGAAAAGCTTAGATCTGGAAATCAGCTACACAGATTCTTCACCTAATATGTCTCCTCTCCACTCAACGCTATCTAATTTTTGGCACGTTTTTGCTTAAGTACATGCATAACTTCCTTTGAGACATATCAAGAAAATTATTTATGAGACGCATTTGTCACTTTTCAGAATCAGTTGCACGTTTAATGCGATTCTGATACTTACCGTGACGAAGTTCTCACCAAACGGTGTTGAGCCCAGTCTTTGGTGTACCCTTCTTAGGATAGACAATCACATATCGCTTGACCATGTTGCCATGATAGGGTTACGTATCTGCAAACTGCTTTTCCTTTCCCAACTGACGCAAAAATTTTTTGTACGTCACTCTTTACCGTTGGGTATGTTATAACATCTTACCACCGCTAAAGGCGATCAAGTAAAGAGAATTTTGATTGATCATCGATACCCGATATATCTGTCAGCAACAGTGGGTTCAGTGTCGAAAGCGACCACCCAATGCCAGACCTTGAGCGATTGGCCACTGACAGATGGACACGTTGTAGCGTAGAAAGAGTGGTGTCAAAAACGGAATTCGGTAGGATAAGGGTTCAGCACGCGTTTCCGGATAGGGTGAAATGTGGGTTCGAGTCCCATCTGACGCAGAAAAAGGTGTCTAAAACATTAAAACACACACCATTCATGCAAAAAAGGCGATGACTACAGAATAAAACTTTTCCAGAAGCCAAAAAGTGGGCTCATTCCAGCATTCAATAGTCATATAAACTGGTAGAAGTAGGATCTATTCCGTTCGTCCTGAGGGTCAGAGGAGTTTAATATGGAACAGTCGAAAGAAATCACTTTGCAAAGAAAAGTGGCAAAACAATGGACAATTTGCGCTGTTCGGCGTCGTTATTGCAAACTGTTTTTCAGAAATCAATATTATGCGCATTCATTCATTGCTCCTATCTTTATGTCGCACAAGATTCTGCTGAGTCTATGGTGTTGAGGATAGCTGCTATGAGTCGAATCTGTCTGACAACTTCCTAGGAATTCAGTGCCCCCTTCAGGCGTGATACAACCACTTAATGGCTGGCTGTGGTCAGCGAATTCATACAATTAGCTGCAACTATAGTCTATCTAACCTTCCACTCAATGGAGCATTCTGTAAAGAAGAATAGTTCATTCTTAAAATTTGTAAAAAATACGTGAACCTTTCACAACGAGCATTGTAATAATCGTAAAACTTCCAAAGTTAGAGCGTTGATCAATTTTCAATGAATCCTAAGCGGATTCTTTTCGAACGGATAAGATATGGAACTCGTGGAGTACTCACTGTTTCGACATCTGACTGAGTTTCCTTTGTTATTCCGTGCAAACATTGCGAAAGTTTTTTAACTTCCTAAGAGTGAATGAAGTAAGAGTAGTCGAAGGATTTTTTCAAAACGCTTACGAAACTCTTCTGCCAAAGAAAAGTCATTATGGTACACTTTCTGCAAGCCTTGGAAGGGAAATCTCATCTAAAAGACAGTTTTTGTAACTTAAGACACTTATGTCTAGCGTCAACGTAATTCGCGAGAGCACAATAAGTTGATTCAGTGTTAAAGTTGAACAAAAACTCGCTTATTTGAACCACATTTCGCCAATTTTTGACATAAGATATGATAAATTTTATTTAGTAGCATATTATTACATATTACACTGAAAATTAGTTTAATTCGAAAATTCTTCAGCCTCACTGCCTCCTGCTCCTCCTGTTCTTCCCCTTCTTACGAAACGGAAAACATCCGAACATTGAGGAGATCACAAGAAGGACAACTATAAGAGAGCTTTTCAGGATTTATGCCACGCTTCTTAGAATGATTACCTTTAACAAAAACAATCCTGCAAGAAGAAGTGACTGTACGCAAACTTAGTTGACATTATATGTTTTGATATAAGATCAATCAGGATTAGTTAGTGAATTTTTTCCATGAAGATAATGTGAATGACGTCGCAAGCACGTATCTGTTGCAGTTAAGATTGATGTCTTTTAGTGCTTAGAAGCTTGAAATTAAAGCAAGAATTTTTAGCGCAGCAATTTTTCACACGTCGAGATGAATTTTCTTAGACAATTTCGTTGTAACTTGCACGATAAGATGAAACATTGATGTCGAGAAAAAATAGTAAGACGGGTTGAGTGAGTATAAAAATTATGATAGGAAAATCTTCTATGCCAAATGTCATTTTATTGTAGTCGATTTTCGCCTATTTCAATGTAAATAGTGCTTCTGTCATCACAGCTACGCTGTTTAGGCAGACAAGAAAAAGGTTTCGCCAAAAATGAGAAACTTCAGCCACGAGAATATCTCTTTGTCTGCATATATTGTGGTGAAGCCAATGGAAGTGAATACTTTGACTAATAAAAGCGTATCAAGCATGGAAACGCGTAACTTCTTCGCGAACTACGGTCATTAAAAGCTTTTTTTCACATTTTGTCACCTGTGGCCTCGTTGATCGTCGAGTGACATGAAAAGGCACCAGTAAAAGTCCTGAGTTCTATTGTAGAAGAGTAGTTTGGTGGGTTGCCCTCGTTCTAAGAATTCGATACACAGTATATCTTTCTTCTGGACTTTTTGCAAAGAAATAGGACCAGTGGGTTGGCGATTTCTGTGGAGCGCTTGACACTCCGAGGAATTCAGTCGGTAACGGCTCTCATCCATCGGCTTTCGTTGAAGCGCATTACATGTCTGACCACCTGATCCTAAATTCGGACGTGTAAAACGGCATCCTTTATTGTCGATCGTTTACATAAGCCAGAACTTTAGATTCCTTCTTTCATTTGCGCTATAACGAAATACTCCTAGGATCAATTGCGCGCTCAATACGCCAAGTTATTATCTATTCTGCCAACGTAGCGACCAAGTTTCTGATGGATACGTTGAGGCAACATTTTTTTTCTTCAGTTGAAAGGTGGGCGCGAGGATGTTCTTTGTCCTCTTTACTACCTCCTCAATGATCTTTAACGCATCCACGTCTTTCGTTTCGCTCTTGCTCAACTTTGGCGCTAGATCGTTTATCACAATAACTTTTGTAGACTTGACTGAAGCATTGAGAGATATTCATTCTTTTCAGCAGAAATGATTCAGTCATACCCACGTTCCTTATGAACATTGTGTTCACTAGATTTAGTCCGAGACCAATCTTGCTGCAGCACTTCCGATTAATACCTTCCCCTTTTCACTTATGTGCTTATTTGAGATCACCCGTTGACGTATTGACAGAAATATTGTTAGGAAACGTTGCGATTAATTGAGAAAAGAAGTATTCGAAATTTGTTGTTAGATTAAATTTGACGACTGCCTGGAAAAGCCATAGGATTTCCTGCGTATTTATAATTCCCAACATTGATATCCTGATCAGTGCAACCTTTCCAGGCAATACCTTCATTAACTATAGTACCTATACGCGGAATGCAAGAAGAGGAGAATGAAACTATTAGTGAAGATGGAAACTCCAAGAACTGTGCATATAAAAGTATTAAAATGGCGAGGGAATGGTATTAAATGCTCCACAATATGTCCCACAACGAAAACCCAAAAAACTTTACTAGAAAGTGCTAGACAGGAATGTTTCGCCTTTTCCAGGCTCATCAGAAATGCAGTGCCTTTCGGTTAGGCAGCTCCCTTGCAAAGGATATACCTCAACTTATATCAGAATCGATGCCGAATTATTTGAATCACCGTATGTCGAGTGACAAAATCCTGCGACATTGCGGTGACCACAATCGAGCGATGATGGCTGGTAGAGCGATTCTAACCTTTACTTTCGACTGTTTATATAGAACTCTCCCAAAAACACTGATAATCTAGTGATATTATTATAGCACGTTCTGAGCATTTTAAGGGCTGGTATGGCACTAATACAGTACTAGATAGGCCTGTTCCTTTTTTTTCCAGGCTCATCAGTAGTACGGTGCCTTCTGGTTTAGTCGCAAGCAATAAGACGAAACAGGCCTGTCTAGTACTGTGTAAGTGCCACACCAGATCTCAAAAAAGCCTCAAAACATGTTATCATATCATCAGATTATCATTGTTTTTGAGCGCAATCTATTCAAAAAGTCGGAAGTGAAGGTTCGATTTATTCCGCAACCCACAATCTCTCGACTGTGGTCACTGCAATACCGGAGGATTTTCTCGCTCGACATGCGGTGATTCAAGTGATACGGCGTTGATTCCTTTATAAGAGAGATATATACCTCTGCAAGAGGTCTCCTGAAGCGAAGCACATAACTAGAAAGATTTCACTAGGACTCTCATACGGCTCAAAGCATATTGTATCATTATCAGACTATTATTGCTTCTGAGCGAGGTCTATAAAAAAGGGTCGATTGGAGAGATTTCACTGCATATCACATACTTGGAAGGAAATCAGCAATCACACTAGTTATTACGACAAATTTTACATCATCAAAAGAGAAGGTCACAGGAAAGCATCGTCCACTTTCTTCACTAGTTTACATTTCGTAACTCCTAAACTTCGCTTTGTACGGCCAATATGAGGTGCAAAAATGATTTGATAAAGAATTTGCTAAAGCGTCCATCTACATGCAATGGAGATGGTAAAGAGCATTGAGAGGCTCACACACTGAGATTTGTCGAAGCACCATAACCCCAACATTTCTTGTCATTGTGAACTTTACCCACACAGAAAAAGATGTTGAAGAAGACGGTCACGGTTAGTACAACTCAAATGACACTAATATGTGTTAATAAATCCAAGCCTTTACGAAACGCCTCCCAAATGCCATAATTTTTGAGCAGACAGACAAAACGAATTAGGGCGGCTGTACTTCAATGTTATGGAATGCTCACTGTGCAGTTCTCTTCCTAAGACACACAGGTATCAATTTTTTTTTAAAATTTGAGGCAGATAAATTTGAGTTGATACCTCGTTACGACGCCCTTCGGGAAGACATCTATTCGTGTAGTGAAAATAGATTTTATGAGGATGTTGTTTCATTGAAAGAGTCCTTTTACTGCTTGGCGCTCTTTCGAAGTGCACCTCAACGTCCTAATTTGATGACACTGAGAAGATGCGAGAACGAAAAGGTGAAACAGCAGCAGTCTAAGAACTGTTACCAAACTGGCACTGAGCCGACAGTTTTTTGGTCATCCTTTACGATGTACTAGTATAGTTTACAGTGCGAACAGATTCTAAAGACACAGTTACTAAGACTATCAATGTTTGCTTCACATGAAAGAAAGGCAAAATTTATGAACTTCTTTCGTTTATTTGTATAAAAAAACTCAAAACATATTCATAATTCTTTGCAGTATCAATCAAAACTCTTTCCCTCCTCTGCTGCTTTTTGTGAGGATGAGGGATTAGCGGCAGGTTCCTGTAGCTAGCGCGATTGTCATAGAAGACGATAGTAAAAACCAGATAAATTTTTCTCCCCAACTATAAAAGTTTGATTCATAAAAGACATATAGTGTATTTATTAGATTTTCCTCCCATATTTCGACCATTGAGCTCATGTGGCACACTGTTTAGAAGCGCCCTACGTCGCAACAAGATCGCTGGTTCGATCTCACACTCATGGCTCGCTAAGCCATCGATCCCTCCGGGGTCGGTAAATTAGACCAGACTGGTCTCATACTTATCTGAAAGGATATGCAGCACCGATTCAATACAGCAGGAGGCCATCGAGAGAGTAAAGGCCACATATGTATTCATTCACCTCAAGCGAAGCTGAAAAATGAGAACTTATGTATGGTGTATCGCTCAGGTTGATCAACATCGAGAGTTTATCCTTTACCTTTCTGTTCCAACTATTATTAAAGAAATGGGAACTGAGTTTCATTAGTTTTTAGTAGCTTTCTTTAATAAACGAACTAATTTTCAATAAAATCTGGCCAATTTCCTTGACACCTGTGTAAGTTAGACGATGAAAGAATATTTCTGAACAGTGCCATCAATATTTGCAATTAATCTTGAGTCCTAAGCTTTTCATAGCTTACTAAATCTTCAGAGTTACTCAAATACTCGAATTTCTTGTTAGGAAGTGCTGCTTAAATATGTATGAACTTGTCGAGTCTCAAGCTAACCGATATATCAAAGAAATTTTAGAAAGACAAACAAAAGGAATTGTGGCGGCGTGTAATGGATTCATTCATGACTGGCAACACGCAGGTGGCTAGAGATTCAGCTATCATGTAAGCAAGCACACTCTCTTTTTTTTCTTTATTCGATGAGAACAAAGCAATAAAATATAACTGTAGTGTGCTTGTAGAGAAATATGCAGAGTGTAGTGTTAGCTTTCACGAGTGCTCAGTGAATGAATATGACACCTGGCTGAGATTCTCGATTGACTTATTGATCATTATTTTTTGTCATTCCACATCATGGGCTAGAATATCCTTATTTTGTTTAGAGAGCTCTAATTATGAGGGAACGTCAGTGCTCCTATCTTGCTATTGGTATAAAATCTAGTTCGTCCTCTGTTGTCAATATGATCGTTGACTGGA
Organism: Parelaphostrongylus tenuis; assembly: GCA_019055375.1. NCBI lineage: Eukaryota > Metazoa > Nematoda > Chromadorea > Rhabditida > Metastrongylidae > Parelaphostrongylus > Parelaphostrongylus tenuis. The sequence continues at coordinate 133,224 of JAHQIW010003623.1, forward strand.
ATAAAGTTATTTCCTTCTTCTTATCTCGCTTTTTTTTCGTATAGAACAGTGTGCTGCGCATCTTTCTCATACATTTACATTTTATAAATTTTATCATTCATCCACTCGAGGTGGAGGACGACATAAAGAAAAAAAAATAACCCTCATGACGATGACAATCCCTGAGTGGTGTGCCATGCATTCATCCTCAATTTTCAGCTTCGTTCGAAGAGATTGTATTTATATGTGCCCTTTACATTAATTCTCTGGCACTTACCGCTGTATTGAGCCAGTAATGCTTATCCTCCCATACAGGATTGGTACCAATTTACCGACCCCGAAGGGATGGAAAACTTGGTGGGCTATGAGTGCGAGATTGAACCAAAAGCGCTCAGTAAACGATTTCGACATCTAATTGAGATCATAAATTAATTTTCTCGTAAATTTCACCATTCTTCTAATCGAGACATAGAGACCCAGAATAGCCACAATTTATTGTCTCATCGAATTCATAGTTTACCTAGTCATCCGAGAGTCACATTTGTCAAATCTTCTCTCCATCATTTCATCACTGGTCTGAGCTGTTCGCCATGCACTGTGGGCAATATAGCATAAAACTATTTATTCATCATCATTACTCAAACAGCCGCAATTCCTTTTTGCCTAGTAGAGAAACCAAGATAATACGGAATTGATTTAGTTTTGTTGTATTCATAACATTCCATTCCATGAGTGTATTTTCGTCGACGCTTAACATGCCTTCGATTCCCAATCTGAGCTCGAAAAACAATATTTTTTATCATTCACTTCCGCTTCATGTCACACAGACTTTTGAACGGAACAGCCTGGAACGTGTAAGCAACGAAAATCATGGAGACGACAGGAAACCATTAGAGCTAGTATCTGCCTTCTCGCTGATCTACCCAAGAGAAATGCTAAGCCGTGGGAAGTTTGCGTGAAAACAATATTCCAATGGCATAGTAAGCTTGATTTAAATTATTCTTTTGGTCATCTGATTGAGCTAGTAGCTACGTTTGATTTTGTCGTCATTATCAAAAGTTTTAATGGGGAGAAAATGATTCTCCCAAGGGTTAGGGAGATGTGGAAAAAGGCATATCTGCGAGTATATTGTCGGTAAATACTGCTCGTAAAAAAATTCACTGAGAAGGGGAGAAAAAAGATGAATGTTGCGAGATGAACCACATCGCGTGTAGTGCAACTAGTGACATTTAGCGCAAATGAAAAAATGGGATAAGAGAGCATTCAAGAGTGAAGAGAGAAGTGCAGTACTTGTTAGGCTAATCAAGTTAATGATAAAAATGTCTTAGCACAATAGAAGCAGTGAGCCCCCTCGCTATAACCCATCACTGGTCAATACGCCGCATCGTCTTCTGTCATCCAGTTTCCTTATTTATAATGTTATAGGGAAGATCGGTAAAGTTTCTATTGCCTTTATTCCCCTTTACTTAACAAATAATGGCCACCGATTGCTCTAAACCCGCTATTTTCAAACAGCGTTTTATATCTGTACTAATCTCACTTGAAAAGAAAGGGAGGATGAACGGGACTTTCCTTTCATTCGAGTTTTCGTTCGGAGGCGTATTATTTCCTCTAAACCTAAGCCGAGGGGTTACAAATTCATATCCATTAGAAGTGGCCACTTCCCGAGCCAGTTTCATGGATTCTACTCTCTGCTCCTCCCCGGTACATACATTGGCTGCGGTTCGAAGCACGTTTTTTACTAGCGCCTTTTTCGTATGTGAGAGATGAGAAGAGAGAAAGTGAACCAGGGTATTCTTATTACTTGGCTTTCGGTGTCACTTTGCTATGTAGCAGCTCTCAGTTAAGCTTATTTGCACGTTCAGGAATGGAATCCAATAGTCTTTTGGTATCTCAAGGGGGACTTTTATGTACTCTGACTGTTCATTCAACAATCCAAAACAATTGTCTAGCTCCTCTTGAGTGGAACAGATAACCAAACAATCAACTATATACCTACAGTAGAGTAATGGCCGGAGATCCATCACTGGTGCCTTCACTTTGAACATAAAGGCAATCGCCAGACTAGGTGCCAGTCTCTGCCCTATTGCCAGCCCTCTCATTTGAGCGAAATATTTCCCGGACCATCTGAAGATTGAGCAGTTCAGGCACTCTTTTAATAGGACCATGAACTGCTCAAGCAGAAATCCATCTTCTACGGGAAGAATGCGCTCGATAAATTTTTGTTCTGATATGTGACAGTGATTTCTAGGATTTTAAAATTTTTCCTAACACAGCGTCTTGTTTCATGAACGGTTTTTCTCCTCGAAAATCACTCTGTGTGCTTTTCGTGCTTCCAGCGAAGTAGTAGTTGAATTGCGCGGCCGACGTGGAACATAATTTTATTATAGATTTTACGGCGTCATAAAAGAACTTTTTCGAATAACCGGCCACTCATCGCACTAGCCAGAGATTTGAACTTATCAGTGATTGCTAACAGCCTCAAGAAAGGTCCTAGTCCACCGAAACGGATAAAATCTTTTTTGTCGCCAGATTATGGGCAAGAGCCGAAGCAAGACAATGAACCGTAGGCCTCACTACCTCATTTTTTTCATTGGACCACTTTGAGTCTTCTTATACTTCTCGTATTGACATAAGGTTGTTCTTTTTTTCGAGTTGCTGTAGCAAATGACGCGACAACTCGTGGTGGATGTGCTTGATTTCGCAGACGCTATCATGAGCACAGTGTCAAGAATAAAGACGGAAGATTTTTCTTCAGTCCACATTGAATGTTATGGCATTCTCTTAGGTACGCTTGAGGAAAATTTAGACAGCAGCACTTTACTTTATGTAAGAAGAACATGCTCCATATATTTTTGTGTAGCTCAGTGTTCTCTTTTATTTAGTGTTTATCGCACTGCAAAATCTTGTTTCGTAAAAGTTTTTGCTATTGATAAACCCCTATCTAGTCTAGACTAGGAATTGCTCTCGTTCGTAATAGAAGAATGGTATTACGAGGCAGTTATAAATAGGGAATCGCTGGGTTTTTTTTTTTTTGGAGATTCTTAATAATAGAAGAGTTGTCTGCATAAACCGTGCATATGTCAGCACGACCTCTCTAACCATAGGGCTTTTGGTCGCACAGATAGCTTTGTTATCATCTGTTCTCGACATCGATAAGCTATTGCGCCAGAAGCTGTAAATTGAGGATGAATGCATGGCACACCACTCAGGGATTGATTATCGTCATGAGCGTTACACTTTTTTCTTCATGTTGTCCTCCACCTCGAGTGGATGAATGATAAAATTTATAAAAAGTCAATTTATGAGAAAGATGAGAAGTACACTATTCTAAACGAAAAAAAAAACGAGATAAGGAAATAACATTTTTCAGTCAACCATTACATTGACAGCAGATGATGAATTAGTTTCAACACCGATAGCAAGATAGGAACATGAACGTTCTCATAACGAGAGCTTTAAACAAAATAAGGATAGCCTTGCTCATGATGTGGAATGACAAAAAAATAATAATCAGCAAGTCAATCGTGAATCTCAATCAGATGCCAAATTCATTCACGGAGGATTCGTGAAATTAGCTAGCACTACACTATGCGTATTTCTTTACAAGTACACCACAGCTATATTCTATCTTTTTGTTCAGACCGAAGAAAAAAAAAGGTTGTGTAGTTGCTACGGTGATAGCTAATCTGTAGCCACCTGCTTGTTGACAGTCATGAATGAATTCATTACAAGGCGACACATTTCCATACGTTTGTCCTTCCAAAATTTCTTTGAAATGTCGGCTAGCTTGGGACTAGACAGGTTCATACATATTCAAGCAGCACTTCCTAACAAAAAATCGTATTTGAGTAATGTTGTCGGCTTACTAAGTCATGATAAGTTTTAGACTCAAGATTAATTGCAAATACTGATGGCACTGCTTAGAAATATTATTTGGTCGTCTAACTTACAGAGGTGTCAAGAAAATTGGCCAGATTTTACTAAAGATTCGCTCATTTATGATGTTGATCAACGTGAGGGATACGCCATACATAAGCGCTCATTTTTTAGCTTCGCCTGAGGTGAATGAATGCATATCTGGCCTTTACTCTCGCTATGGCCTCCTGCTGTATCATATCGGTGCTGCATATCCTTTCAGATAAGTATGAACCAGTCTGGTCTAATTTACCGACCCCGGAGGGATCGATGTATTAGAGAGCCATGAGTGCGAGATCAAACCAGCGATCTTGTTGCGACGTAGGTCGTCTCTAAACAGTGTGCCACATGAGCTCTACGGTCAAAATATGGGAGGAAAATCTGATAAATACACCATACGTCTTTTATGAATTGAACCTTCATAGTTGGAGAGAAAATTTTATTCGGTTTTTACTATCGTCATGGATGACAATCGAGCTAGCAACAGTAGCCTGCCGCTAATCCCTCATCTTCACAGAAAACAGCAAAGGAGGGAGTTTTAATCGATACTGCAAAGAATTATGAATATATTTCAAATTCTTTCAAACAAACGAAAGGAGTCCAAAAATTTCTGCCCTTCTTTCATGTGAAGCAGGCATTGGTAGTCTTAGTCAGCGTCTTTTTAGAATCTGCTCCCACTGTAAACGTATACTACTACATCGTAAAAGATGACCAAGAAACTGTCGGCTCAGTACCAATTTGGTGATATCTCTTAGACTACTACTGTTTTACTTTTTCGTTCTCGCGTATTTTCAGTGTCATCAAAATGGGACATTGAGCTGCACTTCGAAAGAGCGCCAAGCAGTAAAAGGACTCTTACAATTGAATCCTCATGAAATCTATTTTCACTACACGAGCAAGATGTCTTCCCGAAGGGCGTCGCAACAAAGTATAAAATCAGATTTATTTGTCTTAAACTGTTGAAGAAAAGTGATACCTGTGTGCTTTAGGAAAGAACTGCATGGTGAGCATTCCATAATAGGGAAGTACACCCGCTCTAACTCATTTTGTCTGTTTGCAAAAATTTCATTTTGAGGTCAGAACTTTGATAAAAAAAGTCTGAAGAAATCTAAATCTCTAGGATCAATTCGAGTTTGCGAAAGGGATTGACTCAACTAAATATCTGTGACATTCGCAGCAAGATTAGAAATCTTCATGAGCAGCTGATACTACACACGAAAAGTTTGAAGACCTTCGTAGATATTGGATGCACGAGGTTGAGTCCCACATTGAATGTACTAGGATCAGGAAAACAAACGTTATGAAAAAAATATATCTATATATACTATGTGCTCTAGAAGACCACAGTATTATTCTTATAGCAGTATTTCTTCGATCGCATGTATAAAAGCTGGGAATTTCTGAAAGTTTTGGATAAAGCAAGTAAAGTATCAGCTAAGAGTGGTGCATGTAAAATTAACAAAATACATTATTTCTTTACCGTATGCCATTTATGTTACATCACTGCGTGTGTTTTTGCAATAATTTAAAGCGTCTCTCTTACCTTGGTCTTCTGGGAGACTGATTAAACCACATCCAAACACTGTGGAAGAGAGAGAAGAGTGGTAAATGGACCATGAGAAGCACGCTTCCGAATACTCTCAGCATCTGCTTCAAACTGATTAGCAGAACAATCCCCAACAAACTAACAAGTAACCCATTCAGTTCAAATCGTCGACCTTTCTGTCCACAATGTGCAGAATCGCGAAGTAACATTAGATTTTCTTATAGGATGTAAGCTTTGAGCACATCACTATGTACACATAAGGCACGAGCTTATCGTGATTTATAGTCCTCCCAATGTAGCAATTTCTCAAAATCTAATTAAAATGTAGAAAAACCTTTGAAACGACATCAGTGTCCTTTTGAAGAGCATCCACTTCGACGATTCCACCGTCACTTTGTGGCTCAACAAACCGTTAGAGAAGAGGTGAACTGATCGCCAAGGGTCGAAGAAGAATGAGGAGATAAAGGCGGTTCCTTCAATGACAGATAACACTTGAACGTACTTGAATTACGTGTTTTGTAATTCAAATGGTATTTTTACCATCTCAGTGTCACCGTTTATGCTGACATAAAATTTTTCTGCAAAAAGAAAAGCCTCTAAACAACAAAACGTCTTTTTTCGTTTGCATAATAATTAGAAGAAATGGAAATTAGCACATTGATTGACATGAATGTATCATAACTGAGAGCAAGAAATCTCCTCAAAAGTCTTTTTTCGGAATCAAAACCTTTCCCACTATATTTTCAAGCATTTCCACTCTTTCGCATGATGTGCTGATTTTAGACTTGTCCTTTACTCCAAGGCGGCTATTTTCAAAGGGACTCTGCAGTGAATTAATTCCAGACAGTGGTGCTAAATAATTTGATAGAACCTAGATATAGTTGACCCACTTTCTGAAAAAGTACCAAGGTTAACAGGCCTCACCATTGTCGGCGCAAGCGCTCATGATTATTGAATGAATCAAATAATAATGAAAGGATCTATTAAAAATTATTGAATTAGTTCATAAAAAACCTCAACAAGTCTAATACGCCTACATGGAGTATAAAGAAAAGACAATCAAGACAGTTCTATGAAAAATAACTATAAAAACATTTCATCGAACAATAGTACAATGATCAAACGACTCTCAAAAGTTTCTCGACACTTTTTACAAAATGAGTTAAAAACAGGCCTCAGAAGAACACAATTGTTTTTCGAAAATGTGGAGGCGAGTTGACCACGATGTTCATTCATCTGAAGGTTCTTTTTTTTTCATTAGAAAAGGTCTCGACATAGAATCCTACGAGTGCTCAAATTCCCCCCAAGAACTGCTTATTCGTATGTTTATATGTTCACGACGATGACTGATGGTCAGAAAGAAATTGTGAAGATTTTCACCGAACTTTATAGAAGCAGGCGTGGAATAGGAGGTCACCAAGATTCCATTAATATGAAATGAAAAAAGGTAACCGTATCAGATTTAGTTATAGCGCGAAAGACTACAGCGAACGATGAAGTTCTTCAGTGAGCCCATTCTTGCTTGCTCACTGAAGCCGACAATGTATCGAATCAAGGGAGAAACGTAGACGTTCTAATTTTTGCAGTTGACGTAATACTGATGCTGATGCCTCCTTAATAACCTTTGAAGCTTTCTGTGTTACTAGTGAAAGTGGATGTTAATGGAGCGCCGTCAAGTTCTCGCGGTCTCTCCATGATGTGTAGACGAAACGAAACTTGTGACTATGTGTTTCGCGTAGTGAAGCCCCGCTTTAACTGTATATTGATTGCAAACTCTATTGATTTAGCTAATTTTTTTCAGTTGTTCTTGAAAAAGATAGGCAAAAATTCAGATGTTTCCGTGAATACGGATGTTTTGACGACTTATTTATCGAAGAATTTGTAGTCCTATGCTATCTTTACCTAGCACAATGCTTAGAAGCAAACACGCTGAATAGTAGTAGAGAAAAAACAGCACATTCCAACATTTTCATTAGTAAACAAAACTAATAAGAAGTAGGACTCGTTTTCCACTTCGCAAAAATGATGTGTAAAATGGGTTGGTTTGAACATCGGATTCTATAGATCTGCTTGTTGACGGTTGCATTTCGAGATAAAAAATTGTCTTGTAAAACACTCCTATCGCGATGTGATTCGCCTTACAATGGTGAGTTGCGCAGTGGGTATGAAGATTCCGATCATTTTCAGTGCATCGACGAGAATTGTCTCATTCGGAACGGAATAAGATTTGTTCTGTCTGCAACCGTGAATGACTAATCTGAAATACTGTTGGATGCTGAAGTATTATTGCAATCTTATAATTTCGTATACACTGTGTGAAGCTGAATCAGCGATTTCTTGTTAACTCCGTATTGTAACATTTCCGTTTCGCTTCAGTTGAATTGAAGGGTGAACCCACTATGTTACACGATTCCTTTTGCACTTTCAATGGCGATTTGAGCTATTGCAAAAAGTCCCATAGTTATCAAGCATTCGTCGAGAATCATACAAGCGCGTGAAGTCTCATCAATAATATGCCATTTATGTAGTCGTCGGGGAAAGGCTCAAAATCATAGAGATTATAATTGAATTCATCAGAACAAAAGTTATCCCAATGTCGGTTTTTCGCACTTGTACTGATTATTGGAGCGCTCAAAGATTCAAAGTATCTTTGTTTATAATAACCAATAATGTAGAGTGGTGTGCAAAAGTGTTTGCGTCAGCTGGAATTCGAACCCAGATCTCACTCTTTCCCTGGGCGAATGCTAACCGTTGTTTAACAGAAACATATAGAAGAACCATGAACATTTCACTTAAGATTACTACACAGAAAATGCTAGAATGACGATTTGCGCATTCGTTTTCATTAGATATCGTAGAAATGCCTAAAGCTTTAGAGGTATGACGAAGTAACCACTACGTCGTCAGAACTTTATTTTTGGCAGGGTATGAATGAATAGCCTTCAAAATTGACGATCATGACATGGGCTTCGAACCATGCTCTAGGCATATATATTCGATGTAGATGTACATATATAAACATATATACATATATAGTACATATATAACATATATTATATGTATATATATGAGCGCATGTGGCGCAGTGGTTAGAGGTGCCTGCGTCGCACACGTGGTCAATGGTTCGATCTCGCGCTCATGGCTCACCAAGCCATCCATCCCTCCGGGGTCGGTAAATTGGTACCAGACAGGTCTCAGACTTGTCTGGGAGGATAAGCAGCACTGACTCGGTTCAGCGGGAGGCCACCGCGAGTCATTGTAAAGGCCAGATATGCATTCAATCACCTCAAACGAAATTAAAAATTGAAGTCGAATGCATGGCGCATCCCTCAGGGATTGATCAACGCCGACAGCTTTATCCAGCTTTATATGTATATATATATATATATATATATATATACTGCTTGCGAAAAAAGTTTTGTAAATTTTGTGTTCTGTTTTTTTTTTAGCATTGATGATATTTTTTTCCACTGATTCTGATAATTTGTTGAACTCTTTGTTTATTTTTTGGTTCAGAATGCGTTTTCATTGCTCAAGCTGTAAATCTCAAAAATGAACGTGTCGTAGCAGTTGAGTTGCATAAGGCGGGAATGAAAACTTCCGACTTTTCAGAATAACTGAGTTTAACTCAAAAAGTGTCTATAAAGCCGTGAAACGTTTCAAAGAGACTGATGGGATCTAAGCCCATTCTCGAAAATGTTGTCAAGCCACCTCATCTACTCCGGGAAATATTCGAAGATCCGTTACCGAGTTCAACAAAAATTAAAGTGTTCGATGCGCATAACGGCTCGCAAAGCTCGCGTAACGAGGATCAGCGAGTGGAACGTCCGAAACATTGCCACAAAAGCTGAAGCCGCGTAGCTACATGGTCACTTGTTTCTGTTTCTGGACAGAAAGATAAAGGAAGAACGGCTTCCAAAAGTCCGTCGAATGATTCGTTCAATAGCTGTTGCTCGTTTGTTGGAGGTGCTCCTACGGATGGCGAGATATTCACGGGCGACACTCCACAGCCACCAAAATCGATGTCAGGTTCTCACGAAGGCTTAGCAGAATTCTGCAGTAGTAAACGATTATAACCCTCGGCAATTTTCCAGCCTCTGTAATAGTCTAGGCCGGCATCTACGCTACCGAAAAGACGCCGTTGGTCTTCAACAGCAGAAACGCCGTAATCAACTCTGCCACCTCTCATCTTCTCAGCAGCAAGTTTTGCTCGACGTCCTGGAGCCCTGGACAACTCAACACTTTGACGTCGACGGATTTACGCCCTAGCACGATTGGGCTCCTGCGCATTCGGCCCACTCAACGATTGCTACCTTTCAAGAAGTGTTTCCGGAATTTTGGTATGTGGAGATCTTTGTTGAATGTTAATTTGGAAGCTACAATTATCAGTGCATGTATAATCAAGAAACATAATCGCCCATATGTCAGCATTCATAAAGAGCAATTACATAATCATAGTGGGCGCTCATCGGTCTCCTATTTATCAGACAGTACATATCCTTTAGCTTACAAATACGGACTAGCGCCATAGAGACGCAGTTTGAGTTGAAATATCACTCCATAAAAAGGCAACCCTGTTTGGGCAAACTTCTGACGTATTCATAGATTTTTTCCTTGAGCCTTTTTTAAGACAACAGCGCTTGTTATTTAAAAAGAGCGAGAATAACATCCTTCGGCATCACTGCGGTTCCAGCTAATTTAGCTCTCACATGGCAAAACTGGTTAGAATTTCGCTTATATCAATGAACACATGTTGAATTACAATTAGTTTCGTCAACAGGTAGTGGAAGAACTCGTTCGTTTGTTCATAGAATGTCAGCGTAATGGACGACGGTTTAAGCTTGTTATGAACCTTCCTTCTGTTCTTCACAAGGATTGAATCGATAATTGTCCCGGAAACCGCTCACGTCTTTATGCCAATCGCTTTACTTCGGTTATTATAGAGTTCGATGCTTCCAACCTCTTCCAATACGTCACTTAGGATTCTCTGACTATAAACGTAAATTTTTTGTCTTTCTACTTGCTGCCTAATTTACCTTCACGGCTTATATCGATGTGGACTTTGACAGCCGCTCACCTTCATTTTTTGCTCTTTTCGAAATTCGGCTAAGGTTTTTTTTCTCAAGGTTGTTCCTTTTCTATCGTTTAAAAAATTCATTGTTAGCACATGTGGCGCATTAAATTCACGAGGTAGGTACTTTTTGAAGGCCTTATAAAAGCTCACAACGTTGCAACGTCACAGTTATTACATAGGCAAGTTCAGGAGGTAACATGAGACGATTTGTGCATTACATGACATTAGTAATTCAATATTCCAAAAAATAACAGCAAATTGAAGGATATCGTTTGTAATGAAAGTATGTTTATACCTACATGTTACTCATGACGATAAACTAAGTGACATATCTCAAAACCGTTTCATAAAGGAAATGGCGTCTTATTTCCATTTTTATTATTTGCGTAATTTAATCCGCTGAAAATGTAATCAGACAACATTTCATATTTTTCAGTCTATCCTTCTAAAAATCGGCTGCGAAATTCGTTGAAACAGCGGAGAGTTTGCGACCATTACGCTAATAAAGTGAAAGTTCACTTTTCGGAATATACAATAAAAAGTTGTTATAACTGCACATCGTGGAGAAGCTGCGAGAATTCGATGGCTCTTTATAATTATCCATCCTTATTAGAAACTCAGTATCTTTGAAAGGTCATTAAGAAAGCATCAGCTCAGTGTCACTTCAGCTGCAATATTTAAAACGTCTACTATTCTCTTTTTTTGGTACATTGTCTTTTTCAGTAAAGACAAGCATTCTTACGATGCACCATGAAACTCGGAACTTTTTAATGTAGTTGTTCCTTCGATGACCAAATTTGACACGGTCACTTGCTCTCATCTCATATTGGTAGTACCATGGTGTCGTCCTATTCCTTGCCTGCTTCTAGATTGTTCGATAAAAGTTGAGGTATATTGGAGATAATTTGAGCACTCATAGCATTATCGGCCGAAACCCTTTTTATCGGAAGCGGATGAACAGTTGGTCGAATAGTAAATCGAATGGTTGCCGAACATTCTCATTTCCGAGTATCCTTCTAAGGGGTGTTTCCAACATTTCTTTGTGAAAATCTTCGAAAAACTTTCTAAAAAAAAGTCTGATTAATTCAATGGTTTTTATGCATGGTTTATTACTACAATAGAATCTTCGAACAGATCAGGATATTCATCTATTTTGAGATAGCTTTGGACTACAACAGCTTGAAATTATAATGCCGTGATGCTGCTTATCTTCATGATTTCTTCTCTCCTCACGCATCCTCAGGTTCTCTAAACAATCGGTAACAAAATAAAGTCTCCGCATTTGATATGTTTGCTAATAATACACGTTTCAAAAGAGCAACTTATTAAACTACTTACATCAGGATTGCGAGTTGGGCAAGAAGAATATGGCAATGTGTAAAGAATAGTGCTATTCAAGCGTTAGCAGCGGAATCGCTTAAGTCAAACTTTATCTCCCAACCATTTTCAGTGTGAGCTTGATTGTTAGGTGCTTGGAAATATTGAAATAAAATGAAGTGTTCAATCATTGAAATTACTCTCAAGATAGCATGGATGCGATAAGAATCACAGAAGCACACAAGGTCGGAAACCTTTCATGAGCATTACAACGAAACATCTAAAATAGATTCAAGAAAACTTTGAGAATTCCTTCGTTCTTCATTTTCTCTATAAGACATCATTGGAACTCTTGAACAATAAGCTATGAAGGTCATTTATCTCATAGTTGCAAATAAGCGCTCAAAATTCCGAAGGATGGCTTCATCAATATTGTATGACATTCTGTGTTAATCGAATACCAAGCGTAATGCAATCAAATCTTTCTCAGGCTATAATTCTATATCAGTAGGACTTCTGCTCCCCTAAAGTAGGTACCGTAGACTCCTTGTCTCAATTGACTCTGCACTCTAGCCACTGTGATTTCCCACATGTTCCTGTACCAGCTCGCTAGAACAACGTTGCTGACCTGAAAGCGTGTCAAATTGTCGCTTTGAACGCGAGAAAAATTATCATTGTTTTGAATTATACTGTATATGGTACATTCACGAGCACTGGTATGCGCGTATTCAATTAACGGTTAGAATGATAAAACTGGATACTCAGAAAGATCATTGACAAAGTTTGTTAAAATATTTGACACGCTATTATTGTGTACATGTAAAGTGGTCGAAAACTATAGATGCCTAGTATGCGCGCGTCGCAATTTATTCGCAATTCAATACTAACGTTTATACTTTGTAACGTTATTTTTGCTAGTTTTTTCTTTTGATTTTCTTACTTCTAGTGCTAGAAATTATGAGAAGGTATCAAAATTATCGAATTACTGAACAATTTTCGAAGGATGCATTATAGCTCACAAGAATATTCGGAGCTCCATTTGAAAAAACCTAGGAAATCAACGATCAATTGGAAGACGGCAAAAGTGTACAAGGCAGAAACTCGGTCGCTCTCAATCGCAGAACATCAGATAGATTTGTGAAGATGGATGAGCGAATTAGGTGCAATAATGCCATCGACGAAACCACTAGACGTCTCGGAGTGACCCGACTGCGTATATATCGATGGCCAAAGAGAACTCAGAGTTAGGAGCCACTGTGGGCACAATGGTTAGCAGCTAACTAGTGTGGTCAATGAGCTGACTGAAGGGTATATGGTTCTGATGAAAATCTTCAAATCGTAGCGATCCACAGATGTTTCCAACCATCTGTGGTGTTCACTGTCATCGTACGTCTAGCGATAATCCAAAGCGATCGATTAATTGAATGAGCAAGTGGCTTTTTGGAATGAGGATTACTCAACAAACTCCAGGGTGAAAACGATATAAAACCACCGTGCTCGCAAATTTTCATACTCGCCCATCTGAAGAGGTCACATTTTATGAACGAAGGTGGCGAAAGTGAACGTGACTAAGCTTAAACGACAACTAGTGACATGCTTTGAAATCAAAAGTTACAAGGAAAGCAATGTTATTTGCATCTTCATTTGCATCTGTTAAATCTTCTTGTTAATATATTACCTTCAAAACGACGTTGAATTGCTGAAACTCCTGAGGAGTATCAGCTGCAGTGTTGAGATCGTATAAAACTTTCATGACGGCGTCATTTTTTGAAAGGCAGAAGTATCCGATTCCAGGCACATCTATATCAAAATCTACTGATATCAATAAAGCAGGTAACAAGCCTATGGAAAATTTGTTAGTGCACTTGAATTAGTGAAAAAATAAAGCTTACATTGTGGCACAGGCCCTCCAATATTGGGTTCAGCCTGCATCGCGTAACATAGCAGTGGGTTATAGTATACCAAGGTATTAACCTGTTTTCCAATTTCCGTTGCAAAGGCCCCATAACCAATATCTTGTGCTATTTTTCTGATCGTTCTTGTTACCTGAGTGGAGGTTTATCAATTCCATCTGTTCTGGAAACATTTCTGTAATGAAACCCTCAAAAAACTTCGCTAATAGCCTCCAAAAATTTTGAAGCCTTCAACGTTAGATTTGATTGACAAATTACTCAGTGAAAGTGAAGAAGTGATTTATAATGGTCAACCATATAAGACCTTTTCCTTAGTTGCGAAATGGTCATTAGGAAAGAAAACACAGGGAAAATAATGTAGATTGGACTCTGTTACCCGCTCTTTAGAGCGGAGGGAGGATAAGGGAGGGGGATCACCGAGACAGCAACAACCAGCCACACCATCGCAGCTATACTTGTTACCTCGATGATTCATAGCTTGATTACTTTTAAATAAGCTACATCTTTAAGACAATATGCTGCTAGGCGTTTTTGAGTGCTATTGATCTGATTATTCTCCAGAATATTTTGGAAATTTGCTGATGTTTGTTTGAATCATATTTCTTCAATGAATGAGAGGTTTCTGATTCCAAGCGGAGCGACCCTACTGAAAAATGATCTATTTCGTCTTATTGTTGCTCACTCCAATCAAAAACCCATGAAAATCTGATGTACAAAACCGCTTACAGCTCCCTTTACGTATCTTTGAAGATTTCTGACTGCTTCATTGGAAGTCTTTTGGACCATAGGATGCTCCTCAGTGACATTGAATGTCTGCGAATATGTAAACTCCAGAGGTAATGTTATCCCATTCACCATCAATGGCACCGTTCTCTCTGAAATTGCCGTTTTCATTAGAACTGCTTTACTGATTGCTAGGTAGAAGTAATTTAAGTGATATTGGCATGATAATTTTCTTTCTCTGAAAATAAGACAAACCTTGACCGGGTGGAAGAGGAGAACATGCGTTTAGAATAGTAGGTGTAGCAAAAAGAACAACAAAGAACTTCATGTCCGAATGCAGCCACTTCTGATAACTGGAATTTTATAACGGTCTAAGGTCTTAAGAAAAAACTGTTCCGTTTCATGTTACTCACCTTTACGATGAGCTTTCGGTATTCTTATCATCAAAATTATGCCATATAACAATATTTAACTATGGTGATTCAGCACATGAATGGAAAATGTGTAAATAGTGTCAGATTTATAAAAAAGTGCTCATGCTTTGGAATTTCTGCAAAGTTTACGATTTTGCAAGTTAGCAAGAAGTTTTTCTGATAATGTAAATATCTTTCATAGATTTTTAATGTATTTTAATCCAGTGGAGCTAGCTTATACAAGAATCGTTATATCTTTTTATCTCTTCTTTCAAGATTCTAGCGATATTGATGCTTTCAAAGATCTAAATACTATCGATTCTTGTGGGTGTATGCATGGCTATTGCTGAAGGGTCCTGCAGTATTAGTGGCTTCCCGCCCATGGTGAGAGGACGAAAAACCTCGAGTTAGTTTACTGAGTGTTAGAAACATCGATAAGCGTCCTCAAGTTATTGTTGATCATGGAGCTACTCATTTGCTTCTAGAAATTATGGATGAAATTGATTGTATGGTAATATTTCACAGTTTTGTTAGCGACTACGATATGAAAAATGTTCATCCTAATTTTTTGGACAGTTTTTTGGCAATGATGAAGAGTGATGTGCAAAAACATTTGCATCAGATGGGATTCGAACCCATATTTCATCCTATTCTGGAGCGCGTCTGAACCGTTGCACTAGCGACGCCCGTCTTGACACCACTCTTCCTACGGTACAACGCGTTATCTGTCAACAGCTAACCGTCAACGGTCTGGCGTGTGTAGTCGCTATCGACATTGAACCCACTCAAGATAACAGATATTAGGCATCAATGATCAATCACAATTCTTTTTATTTAACCACCTTTAGCGGTGGTAACATGTTAAAATATCGCGATCTTACGCAAATGTTTTTGCACATCACTCTTTATTATTGGGTGTACTATAACATTTTACCACCGCTAAAGGCTGTCAAATAAAAGGAAATCTGTTTGTTACAGTTTTTTCTTCATAATATTTCTAGTTTCGGTGACCTTCACTTTCCTAAATTTGATCTGTTACTTTTCACTTGCTAGTCATCTAGATAAGTGAAGTGCAGCGGCAAATGCCGCCACAACAAGAGACAGTGGGTGACTCGGGTATTAATTATATCAGTTCAATTATGACATTAATATAGTTGACGAAGTCGTAACCTCATCGCAGAAAAGGTGATGACAGAACAGAAGCTCAGTCAGTGTATTACTTACCGAGCACACACGAAAAGAGTAAGATGCAGTTCAACTCTTGGTCGAGAGCCAAAGTTTTGTATAATACTGAAAATCATCGGATATACGGATACAACACCATAACATAAACTTCTGGTTCACAAGCATAGCGCATTATTTCGCTAATAGTTGACTGGCAGAGCTCTTTTCCTAAAGCATCGCCAACCATCAAATAATGTGAACTGCGGAGATTTAACAACCTACAACTCATTTAGAAAGGCCTTTATGCAGAACTACATCAAATGAAATAAAATTATTTCTCACAAGCCATGCGCATTATCGCGTAGATCTTCGTTATTTATTTGGGAATTTTCTCACTGCTTCGTGAAGATTTTCAAGTTTTCGTAACGTAATTGTAGAGTCGGCCTTGTCCCATCATTTTTCGTTTAGGTATACTATTCTCATTTCAATTTGCCAGGTAAACCCTCCAATAAGCCTAAGCCTGCAGCCTGAGTCTGTGCGCGGAAAGCATGCGGAGTATAGAAAATCCTAGAGCATCAGAAACCTATGTTTTATCTAGATTTTTCTGCCAGAGCGGAGAAAAACCCTAAATTTGATAACGAAAACTGCACGCCATATGTGAATCGTGCCAACGCCGTCGACTGATCGCGTGTCGATCCACGGCTACTCACAGGCCCTAAACGACAAGCAATGTGAGACTTGTTTGAAGCTTAATTTCTTTTCCCTGCTATAGTACAGTAAAATAGTCTTTCCAGAAGGTAAGCACAGCGTTTAAATCGCCGAAACATACGCTATCGACTGCTCTACAGTTGTCTAAGGAAGAGCTCTGTTCTGCAACGATTACGCGTGCCATGAAATACAAATCTATTTTTCTGCAACAAGGACGTAAAAAAGTCTTTTAGGAAACAAGTGCATTACCGGTATACTTGAGATTTTCCCTGTCGAATGACCATTAATAGTCCCACGGAAAAGCATTGTCCTACGGAATATAAGCGCCATAATGCGTAACGCGTGTAAAACAGAATTTCATTTTTGTGCTATTGCGCTGTAGAAAAGCTTTCCTGAGAAGCAAGTACATTTTCGAACTTTACGAAATTTAAACTTTCATACATTCGTTAAAAGTCTACAATAATTTGTTGTCCAGGACAAAATCTTCTTTCAAAGGCTTGGTCGCCAAAAGAAAACTACATAATCGTCTACTATCTTTTCACGTGCGAAAAAATTAGAAGAAGTTTTCTGTCAATACAGACGTTGCGAAAACATCAGCTAGTGCTCTAGGTCACTAAGATTTTTCGAGACTTCATGAAAACGGTAACCTTCTCTTTGGAGACCTACTTCATGATGGACTGACTTCGATTCACATGCCCTAATGCAATTCTACGCTTGTTGGCAAGCTGCCTGCTTAAGCGCTTGAGAACCATATGGGTCATATTGACTCATGGTTTATTTCCCGCACCAGAGCTTCCTGCGGCGCAGGCATAAGTGGAAAATGGGAGGGATATTACATGGCGAATTAGGTTCGTAAAAAAACATTATCACTTTCTGATGATGAAATATCACTAAAAAGAATCCTGTGAGGGTTTATATGAGCTTCTTATATGGAAGAACGTTATTTGTCCAAAAATTAACTATTTTTCAACAAGAGAAACCATACCTCAAAAGCGAACACATTTCCAACCGTTAATGAACATTTGCTTTTTTGGTTCATGTTTTTATGGACGTTCTATAGCCTGAAAAATTCCGATTCTCATGGTATGTTTAGTTTGTGGTTCAAGTGTCTTAATACGTTTTCCTAACCAATAAATTAAAACGTTTTGCAATTGAAGTCGATTTTTCGAAATTCATAGCAAATTTTAATATTATATAATGATATTCTAGATTAATCTAGATAGAATACTACTAAAGGGACACACGAAAACGCATTTTCAAAGAGAAGATCGCCTAGATTCCTCTTCAAAATCTACATTATTCCTTACGAATGTGTGGAATGCAATCTTACCGTGTGAAATGTGTTCGTATTTTCCTTCCTTTTCCATCAGCGAAGCTTTTTCACTGGACTTTTAGTAGCCATTCAACAGCTCGAAAACTGGAAAATTTCGTACTGAATCTAATTTATAAGAAGACTTTCTTATCAAGCTTCACTAACGAATAAAAATGACTTTGTGCTCAAGAGCGCATGTGGCGCAGTGGTTAGAGATGGTTAGCTCGCACGCTAGGTCATTCGTTCGATCTCGAATTCATTGTTCACCAACTTTTCATCCTTCTGAAGTCTGTAGATTTGTGCCAGACTTCTCTGCGAGCATGAACAGAGCTGGCTCGATAGAGCGAGAAGCCATTACGAGTCATTGTAAATGCCAGATATACCTTCAATGACCTCGAAGGTGGTTGAAGAGTGAAGACAAATACATGACGCATCCATCAGGGATTGTTCAACGCCGAGAGCCTTTTCTATCTCCTATAGAACGTAATTCTGGTAGAAACAACGTCCATTTGTCATGAACCCTACTTTCCAATGCAACAGCTACATCCTCGGGATAGCGACGCAGTTACAACTTGTATTGCATACTGGCATCAGCGGTATTGTGAAACCGTAATCAAAAAAATATTGTCATCATTGTACAACTTTTATAAGTAATCAGATTAGGGAGGGTTATAGCTTGTAGTCAGAAGGAAGCCTCTATACAGTCTTCGTTCATTAATTTGAAGAGAACTTCTATGAGAAAGCGACAGTTTTTTCCCACTCAGCATTCTTGGTCTGGATTCAAATCTCTGATGTAGCTATGGGCAGCTGGAAACCGGCTACAGATGGTTTTTTGGAGGTATTTGAAGAGGCTGGAACCAGGCAAAGAACAGTAGTCCGTCATGAGACCAATCAATTAGAAACGAATGCATAGAACACCTGTATCAGCGCCCTTGTCCAGTGACAAATGCTGCCTTGATAATTCTGCTCATTGCGCAATACAAGATGATAGAGATACTTATAGCTCTTAAGGGATAGAACAGTCCCAACTACCGAAATACACTGATAATGGAAAATATGGAAAAGTTCAGTGGCATCGTATGCAGTGCGCATCAATATGGTAATCTATACATTGCCGTGTAACTTTCCATCATGATGATTTTGAAGGCCTAAGTCTCTAGATTATTACCAAAAATGGGAGATTCATCGCGTTAGTTTTGATTCGGGAACACAAAGTGGTGATACGATTTATCATTTGACGATGTAACAATGATTATTGTTTATATCCGGCTATTCGTAGCAATGGATAGAGATGATTTTCTTGATATAAGAAATGAACTATGAATGTTAGTGAAATTTGAACAATTGTAAATAAGAAAGCATGAAATCGATCCCTTAGAGTCCAAAATTTGGCTTTCCCGTGGACATCTGAGTTTCTCTTCCAAAAATATGTTGTTTAGACAAAAGCATTGATAGGATTTCCAGGTTGCGGCGATGAAACGATATTCATGTAGTGTAAAAGTGGATTTATAGAAAGTTGTCACTCATAACGTAATAGAGCAAAGTCTCTTTTACAACCCTATAGGAGCACCATCGAGGTCGATTAGCAAGGAGAGTTTATATGGAATCCTTATCAAGCATGAAATTAAAGCAACCGTGAAGCCGATCTCTTAGAATAAATTTCATCGGATGCGTCAACACTCCAGATGCCACAGCTTATATTGGGTTCCCATCATTTTGAATTGTAATGCTGTGTCATAACTCCTGGCTTTCAAAAACTAAGATGTAAAAATATCGATTGACAAAAGCGACGTCTAACGTCTATTCAAACTCGGGCGATCCAGTTAAACATACGGTATAGCATGCTTGGGAATCTATTTTCTCTATTTCGCGGTGTCACTATACTTTCCTTGGAGGTCAATCCTCACATTTTTTCAAGTCGAAGATCGCATCAAACTCCATTCAATCACTTTACAGGAAACAAGGTGACCGGTAAATTGATATCCACCATCATTAACGAACCTTACTCAATTTAGAAAATAGATCTGAGATAAGTGCCTTGTATTCAGAGTCCGAAATGGGTGTTGTGGTATGACTAGATGAAATAGGGCTTTCTCTGTCAATCATACTATGTAATGGCAGGATGTAGTCATAGTACCGCACTTGTTTATTGACGGACAGCACAGTCTTTTGGATGCAGAGATCAGACGGCATTTTTCAGAAACAAAACTTTTCCGAACTAGTTCAATTAAAATTCTTTGCTTATACTTATGTAAATCGTCCTGCAAAATTTTCCTGCTACTAGCATATGTTACCAATCGTGTTATATTTGTTTCCTCTTGATTCTCTCGTTGGGGCAACACTCTATAGATGATGGAGGTGCTTTCAGGAATCCTTGCTTGAGAAACTGCGGTGAGTCTAGCACAAGACTTAAATTCTTCGACTGTAGCCTGTCTTTTTGATACTATCTTTATAGTCTGCTACATAAGACAAGAATCTAGAAAAAAATTTCCGCTTCACACTACACTATTTTATTCTTCATGAACGATGGCAGAAGTTTTTTTTCTAGCTTTCGGCTGAATCAAGCCTTCGCAAATGAAAAGCGATGATCGTATTGACTAGATGATCCTGCTATCAGTGATTTGTCAACGATGTACCATCTTCTGTAAGCAAAGTAATAACGGTAGTTATTTTTTTCGTTGAGCATTTTGCAGTTCGCGATAATTCAATTTGGCCCGATCTTCTTCTGAGTCATCGCAACCGCTCACATTATCCGCCTTCTGCAGAACGCTGAAGAATGAAAAATAAAAAAGGTGGAATTAGCAGAGTGTATGACGACGCAAATTCTCAGAGTCCTCTAATTACCTTTGTGCCTCCAGGAATGATCTTTTCTTTATAGACGAGTAAACGTGTCTGTATTATCTAATAACATATTTTGAGCCTTCAATGAGATCTGTTGTAAGCACTTATATAGTGCAAGACACGTGTTTCGGCCTCACAGCCTCTTTAGTTGCACGGTCCTTCTTTCACCGTACACTAAGTGTAAAAAGTTCGTCGTTCCTATATCCCGGAGGAACTGACGAACGAAAACGCACCGTGCAAGTGACGAGACTGTAAGCCGAAATACGTGTGGCACTATATAAGTGTCCACAACACATCTCATATAAGGTTCATAATATGTTATCAGATTGAATTTTTTCTGATGGAGTTCACAAGACAGTCGATTGGAAGGAGGTCTTACATGTCTGTTAACTTTTTTGAAAATCTTCAAGTGAATGTGATGTTTTTGAATTGATTATAAGGTTAGAGAATCTACTCCCGACCAACTGTCAAGTACGTAATTTTCAATCTATTGGGTATCACAAACAATCCATTTCAGTGCTAAAGTGAGTTTTCTTCTGTGTATGAATATATTCATTTATGATGAAATAATTGCAAACTTTGCAAAGTAAAGTAGGAAGATTTCAAATGAATGCGTAATTCACTTTAAGCACTTCACAGCTGCCTTTATATTTTAGCTGACGGTTCCTACTGCCGAGAAGAAGTGTGATCGAAGTGGACCGGATGCTAACATTCGAATCGTTCTGTTTACTACGCTTTGCCACATATCCTTGCTCCAGTTCGCCATGATGATGTTCGTGGTCTACATGGAAACTTTTGAAGCGAGTTATCTGAACAATTAAAGATAAGTTCCAACCGTGAGAGTCCCCGAGATTGACATGGCAGTGTTGGGAATAGCACCGATCATCATGTTCGTGTTTATCGTGCATTGATTATGTCCCATCATTGGAGCACATAAGGCGGTCACCGTGCTGCCGACGATTATGCACCATGGTTTCATTGCCATCATTACATTCATAACTGCAAATAACATCTATAGTCAAAAGTCTGTTTACACTAAAAAATAAGATAATTGCAAAAAAATTTTTGTTTGTAAAAGTTACCTCTGATTTCTCTTTTTTGTCTTTTTTTATAATGGCATAAGGAAAGATTTAGTGTTTTGTAGTTGAATACGACCAGAATTTTCCATCACATTTCCTTGTTGTTCCAGTTACGCTCTGTTTTGGAAGACCGTTGAAGGAAAATTGAGATATCCGTTGCGCATTGATTTCTTCCTACTAATGAGAGAATGTAGCAACGCAAATGTTGTATTGTGAGGAGGAAATGAAAGTGAAAGTCATTCAAAAAAGGTTTATTTGCGACCGTCTCTTTTATAACTGACCACCCTACTGACAAAAACCTAATCAAAGAATATCTACTTTTCCTCGAAGTCCTTGAAAGTTCTGCCGAGCCTCCTTTTTTACAATCAAGAAAAAATTACACCTCATCTCCTTCACCACTGAGGCGCTTCTTGAACACCTTTATCACCTGTCGCCACGTTGATCGTCGAGTGACTCGAGCGGGTACCAGCAACACCTCCAATTCTCCCTATCGCGTGCAAGAATAGCCCAGAGGGTCCTCTTCACTCTAGGGATTCGTTGAGCGTCATATCTTTCTTTTAGTCTTTTCGTGAAGAAATCGGACCATCGAGCCGGTGGTCTTCCTGAAAAATGCTTGATAATTTCAAGGAATCCAGTCGGTAACTGCCCTCGTCCATCGGTTGTCGTTGAAGCGCATCATGTGTCCGGCCCATTTTATTTTCGATATCCTGGCGTGTAGACCGGCGTCTTTGATCTTCGTCGTTGACGTAGTGAACTTCGGATTCTTTCTCTCGTTTGCAAGAGACGGGATACTCCTATCATTGACCTTTCGACTGAGCATTCAATAATACCAAGTGCTTACGTAGCGACCAAGTTTTTGTTGTAAACGCTAGGGTAGGGACAA
This sequence comes from Parelaphostrongylus tenuis, assembly GCA_019055375.1. NCBI lineage: Eukaryota > Metazoa > Nematoda > Chromadorea > Rhabditida > Metastrongylidae > Parelaphostrongylus > Parelaphostrongylus tenuis. The sequence continues at coordinate 156,094 of JAHQIW010003623.1, forward strand.
TCGTCGATTCGAAAAGGTGAGTATGGTATTGGATGTTCACCGTCCTCTTCCCTACATTCTCGATGCTCTCAAGCGTTCCCTTTGCTTGATAAGAGGAAGAAACCAAAGTTTGATTTTCTAGTAACACAGTTAACTCCAATTGTATAAGATCTTTACACAGAGATGTACATCATTCTAAGCAGAAAAACTATCAGAAGCATATGACATATTTTGAGCCATAGGTCTAGTGCTATATAGGCGCCTATTTCGTCCTATTGGGACTCATCAGTAGCACCCTCCCTCGGTTCCGTCGATCCCTTGAGGTGAAACAATCCTCCAAAGGAACCGACGCCGAGTAAGATTAAGCACCCAAAGTAGTCGCCACAAAGTCAGGTAATAACATCATCCTACTTTGGGTGCTTAATTTTACTCGGCGTCGGTTCCTTTGGAGGATTGTTTCACCTCAAGGGATCGACGGAACCGAGGGAGGGTGCTACTGATGAGTCCCAATAGGACGAAATAGGCGCCTATATAGCACTAGACCTATGGCTCAAAATATGTCATATAATTATCAGATTAAATCATTTTGAGCGGGTCTGTAAAAAAAGCAGTCGATAGCAGAACTATCAGAAGCGACAATGATAGAAACAGTTTTATACCTTTATTTCGAGTGCTTTGTTGAGGCATTTCAGCAAGTTTGCAAGTTGGCTCAAATAATAATGAAAGGATCTTTTGAAATTTGAGCATGGTCTTAATAAAGCACTTGAATAAAGGTATAATATGATAAAAATACCAGCCAAAGAGCAATCGAGTGCGTAAACACTGCGTTAGGTGAAAATTTCACTTGACACAGAGTGTAAAACGTTCGTCTTCGATGACTCTATGTAGGGACAGCTGGGCTCCCGGGAGAACTGACAATAAAAAGATCGAAACACGACGGGTGCTGCCAGAATGACGAGTCTGTAAGGACGAAACACGGGTATCAGGGTGTACAAGAGCCCTTACCAGACCACATGACAAGTTGGCTCAAATAAAAATGAACGAAATAGTTTTTACAAAAACCTTCGAAAGACGTACGAATACAATGCATTGCTGTAGAAAAGCTCAATACAAATCCTCTGTTTGTTATATCTGTTTCGGGTGCTGAGTAGATAAAGAGGAACAACCACGTGAGATACTTTTACTTGTAGTTAAATTGCAATGGAAAGCATGGAAAACTTCACCGCACCAAGACTCGATAATGTATTATAGCGACCAGTTTTCTTCAAGCTAATAGCCGTAAACGACATGATGGCAACTTCACAGCCCAAATCACTCCATGCTTCGAGGAGGAAAAACCTCGCCAGTGACCTAATCCCACTTTTCCTCACGCGGCAAGCGGCGCGATCGCGGGATGAACAAAGATTACAATGGCAATAAGATAGTTTTCTAAGTCAGTTTAGAGTTTTATCTAGACATTTGTTAAATATGACAGAAAAGACTTCGTCAAGCTATTTTCGGTTGAAACATACGAAAGTGTTCGCAAATTGACTTGTGTTTTTAGCATAATATTACACATTGCACTGCGACGCCACCTTATCATAAGAAATTGATAATATTGCGAGGTTAGTGCACGTCAAATGTTACGACCTTTATAGAATCGTAGAAGAGACATTGTTCTATTGCAATATGGGTATTGACTTTCATGTTATCCTCTTATACTTCGCTATGAACATTGTGAGCTTTGGGGTTAAGAAATATCTAAACGAATGACATGATATTTTAGCTTTGTCGCTGACTACTCCCAAAAAATTTTTAAATAGATAAATACAGAGTCTAACAAGTCTCACTCCGGCCAGTCCTTTGTTATAGTTTCTTCAATAGTTTGAAATGTGTTGTTCTACAACTATGCTGCTTAATCAATGGAAGCTAAGAATTTCTAAGGCATCTAGCCGTTCTTTTCACTAAAAGTGCACTCATTTAAGCTATTCCAAAATCATCCGTTTTTAAAGCGACAAAGTTTGCTTGGAATCAAAATTTTACTATACAATACCCAAAAAATTCGCTGTGAAGAAAGCACTCCAGAACCAATACATTTTTTCTTTTCGGTAGCTAAATGTAGTACGAAGGTAGCCTCACAAACTATGGCCACCACCAAGATTGGCATTTCTCTAGCTATTAGATGACTGCAAAAACAGAGACTAAACACGAAACGAGTTGGAATGTTATGTATAGCTAAAATGTGCATTTTTTCGGTCTATATTATGTTGCTAATGATGTTTTACTTGCTGTTTATTTCATGCTCATTTCAAAGTACGGAAGCGATGATGAGTGGTGGAAAAGTAGCCGGAGTTTCATAAATCCCGTTTTGTTCTGGGTAGAGTTTGATCCAGACTGTTTATGCCAAAAGTGATCAAATACCAGGTTGGAAAGAAAGTTTCCATCGTTTGATGAATTAATCAAAATTTATCCATGTATTCAGACAACAAATAACAACAACTATTCTTCAACATACAGGCCAACATTATTCACCACTTTTTGCCATCGGTCCGCCAGGTTTCGGATTTGATCAAAGTACCACTCCTTCGGCATTGAACGAAGACTCTTGACATGCTTCTACAACATGATCGGAAGATTCAAATCGGCGACCTTCCAAAGATGTCGCATTTATCGGAAAGAGCCGTAATCAGATGGAGCAACGTCCGGACTGTAGGGTGGATGCAGTAGAATCTCAACTCCGTCGAATTCTCACCTCAAAGTTTACCTTGGCCTTTTTGGCTGTGTGTGGTTTTGCGTTGCCTTGCTGTAACGAAGCGCGCTTACGACGAACAAGTTCTGGATTCTTCTTAGCCAATTCCAATTCCAACTCCAATCTGTTGCAGTTATAGATAAAATATATATCAATAGATGCGCAAGAAGTAGACCTTTCAAATGATATGAAAATCAGCCACGATTCATGCAAAAGGACGACATTCCCATCCAAGCGGAGGCAATTTCTTTCCAACCTGATATCTGGAAGACTTGTCCGAAAATGAGTGAAAAA